>JAODTK010005685.1:0-154422 GCA_026419785.1 Sclerodactyla briareus
ATCTGGTGAACGAGTTTCAATCAAGTCGAGTGGGGGGGGGGAGGGTGGGGGAGGGGGGGGGGGGGGGGGGTCCACCCCTGATGTTTCCACAGCCCACTGAAGGGAAATTCAAAAGTGGAGCGGGAAAAGCTCCCACTCATGAGAGAGGATGTGGAACTGAAGAGGGGTATTCTCTCTACACTGGAGGTCATAGCAGAAACCTTCCATGCATCACCAGAATGCAAGAGGTTGAATTGTGACCAAGGACTCACTTTTATTCTACCATAATATCATTTTCTTGTCTCAAGGAATGTTGCCCCAACTCTAAGCAGGAACATTGGATGTTTGGCTGGCTCAGAAAGAACAATTGGAGTATCAGAGACAGCTCATCTCAGGAATTGGCAAGAACTATCTTTGATGCCTCCCAAAAATGTATACCTTCGGGGGAGGAGAGGGGAGGGGGGGTACCCCCGCAACCCAATGAATCCTGCATTCTACAGATCTCTGGGAGATACTGCCTTCTTCAGGAGGTTAACGCTATCATCTGTAGAATCTGATCGGGTCAAACCGATATTCCTCCGCCCATTCAGAGATCTTGAATTTTGACACAGTGCAGGTAATTCTTCAAAAGTTACACCATTGCAGAGAGACAGATGAGAATGTTGAATGTTAACCTTACCACCATACCATCCGGCATCATCATTAGATTTTCAGTGCATGATTGGGAGGAGGACAAGATGAAATTAAAAGTTACTAATGAGATTGAGTGTCGCATTCATTTTAAGCCACTCCCACATATCTTGTCCACCAGGCTGATGCCGGATGGAGATCAGTCGCTGCTCCTCGACAATCGCGCGAGCCCATTACATTAACTATTTTCTTTCTCGGCAGTGGGATTCGAGTCACAACATGAGATCTTCGCGTCGTGCTTCAGGTGCAACAAGTTGATTCCAGTTAACAAGATGAAACAGCATATTGATGAGCACAGCGCCTCATGTTTCTTATATTTCAGTCATTCTGTCCATGGCCAATGACGCGACAAGGTTTTTGTGGCTTGTCCCTAAAAACTGTTCAGAATTTTTATTGAGAGTGGGGGGGGGGGGAGGGGGGAGGGGCTGTGGTCATGTTATCCTGGAAACTGTCTAATGAGTTCCTACCATTTGCTGAAGTATCCAGGCAACATGTGCTGTGGTGATCAGTTGCACACATGCAGAAACTAGTTAATATCCATGAGTGCACATGGAGTAGGATCACATCATTACGTTCCAGTAGTTATTGGGAAGGCTTGCCAAGGTTCGTCGATGGTCTAGCAACCAACCTGACAAGGAAGAAGACAAGAGAGGAAGTCCTTGCTGCAATACATGAAGAGGCTCCTGACAGCACCCAGATACCACTCAATCATGGACAACATTGCTCTAACTGTCATGGCAAGGAACATGTCCTCTGACCAGGCAAAACGAGTCGATCCACTGTGGGTCAACATGTCTGCTGTGAAGATGAGTTTCGGGGCATGCACTGAAAAAAGGGGAGGCAGCCGCTCTATAAGCGATGTACCCTAACGGTTCAAGTTCTGGTAATGAGAAAAACACTGCTGAACTGAAAGTGGACTTCATCCCATTATGGTGTCGTGTCATCTGCGCTAGGATTTCCATGGCATGAAAGGGCTGAGAAGGTGGTGTGTGCAGCATATCCCACACCAGTACAGTGAAGCTATGGAGAAGAAGACTTAGCAGGTGAGAATACGGAAGAAGTGTGATCATTGCACACTTTTATTCTTAAATAATGATTATTTTCCTGTCTCAGAAGGTATTCGCCGCCCCAAACTCATGCAGAGGAGACATTGATTTTGGCTGGCCTCTAGGGGAAAAAATTCAGGTAAGCAAGAGACAGCTCATCTCAGTATTGCGAGGAGGCTATTTTTGATGGCCTTCCAAAATTGAGACATGCATGAGGGGGGTTACCAGTACCAAAGAAATTCGGCAATTTGACAGATCTCTGAGAGATACTGTCTTCTTCGGAGGTTAACAGCTAGTCATTTGAAAGATCTGATCGGGTTCAGTCTCATCAAACCGGATTTCCTATGCCCAATTCAGATTGATCTTGTGTAATTCCATATCGGTTGCAATAAAGTTGATCTATTACCTATCTACCTTGCAAGAAGAGTAGGACCACCTACGACCCTGTTTCATCTTCCCTGCCTAAGTCTCTCAAAGAACCACAGCTCATCTCAAGAATTACAGGAGGCTATCTTTGATCTGGGGCTTGAGTTCATCTTCCACCCGCCTGAGGTTCCAACAGCCCACTGAGAGGGAAATTCTGAAGTGAAGCAGGAAAAGCTCCAACTCATGAGAGAGGATGTGGAACTGAAGAGGGGTATTCTCTCTACCACTGGAGGTTCATACGCAGACACCTTCCATGCATTCACCAGATGCAAGAGGTTATGAATGTGTAAACACTGCTCACCATTTATTCTAAATAATATCATTTTCTTGTCTCAGAGGAATGTGCCCCAATCCTAAGCAGGAAGGAAACATTGAGCGTTGGCTGGCCCTCAGAAAGAACAATTGGAGGTATCAAAGAGATAGCTCATCTCAGGAATTGCAAGAAGCTATTTTTGATGCCTCCCCAAAATTTATACATTCGGGTGGGGAAGGGGAGGGGGAACCCCGGGTCTGGGGTTAGGGCGGGTACCAGCACCAAGGAAATCCTGCAAATTTCTACAGAATCGTGGAGAGATACGCCCCTCTTCGGAGGTTATACAGCTAGTCATCTGTTAGATAGTATGATGGGTCAACCGGATATTCCTCCGCCCCAATTAGATTGATCTTGATTGGACACCAGTGCAGGTAATTCTTCAACAGTACAAGCAGTTGCAGGAGAGAAGATGAGAAGGTTGAATGTTAGAACATCATCTATAGATTTCAGTTCCGGAATTGGGAGGGAGAAGAAAGATGGAAATAAAAATTTACTAAGGGATTGAGTGTCGCATTCATTTTAAGCCACTCCCACATTTCTTGTCCAGTGGGAGATCGAGGCACAACAGGAGATCTTCGAGTAGTGCTTCAGGTGCAAAGTTGATTCAGGTCAACAAGATGGGAAACAGCCATTTGATGAGACAGCGCCATCAGTGTGTTCTTATATTTCAGGCAGTCTGTCCATCAGATGATGGCGACAAGTTATCGTGTTTGTCCCTAAACTGTTCAGAATTTTATTGAGTGGGGGGGGGGGGGGGAGGGGGGGAGGGGGGCTGATGGTCATGTTATCCTGGAAACTGTCTAATGAGTTCCACCATTTGCTGAAGTATCCAGGCAACATGTGCTGTGGTGATCAGTTGCACCACTGCAGAAAACAGTTAATATCATGAGTGTACATGATTGGATCAAACATCATGAAGTGCAGTAGTTATTGGAGAGCCTTGCGAAGGTCGTCGATGGTTCTAGCGGAACCAACATGAAAGGAAGAAGAAAGCAAAAGAGAGGGAAGTCCTTGCTTGCATATTGAAGAGGCTCTGGACAGCACCCAAATACCAGATCATCATGGACAACATCGACTCTACTGTCATGGCAAGGAACAGGTCCTCTGACCAAGCAGAACGAGTCGATCCACTGTGGGTCAACATGTATTGCTGTGAAGGATGAGGGTTCGGGGGGCATGCCACTGAGAAGGAGAAGCAGCCCCTATTATACCCGATGTACCCCAACGGAAAGTTCTGCGTAAACGAGAAAGCCAGTAGTATACACCTCGTCTGATTTCATCAAAGTTGTTTGATGACCATATCAGGCAACATGCGGAACTTGTTTCATAGGGGCACTTATTAAGAGTTCTAATTATCATTATTATTTGTAATAGACAGATTGCCTGATGATAAGAGATTGATGATAGAGCGCAACTAGCAAATATGAGCATCAGGAATGCTGTTGTATTGAGTACAAAAACGTGAAGCCCAGAATCGTGTTATACATGTCCGTCGATCAACCAGGCTAGATAGCAAAGGATAGCCTGCCTGTAGAACATACTAGCCAAGATGCGCATAAGTACTACTGAAATAGCCTGGTCAAAATGGAACGGTGGCCTTTCAGTTGGAGTACCCTTTTTTCAGGGGAGGACTTTCTGGAGGTTTCAAGGCCAAAGTCAGGAAACAAGACGGCAGGATTTAGGAACGTTAAGTCGTACAGAGGAATGCAGACGGCATTACATCGCCATCTCTCTGATACGCCGTACAACCTCAAGTTAACATAAAGCAAATGAGAGAGGGACAGGATATGAGGGATGCCTGAATCCCCGAAGATGACCCCCCCCAGGCCATGTTTGGAGCGTGGAATGCACTCCCCCCAGTGAATACGCCAGCCCTCTTTTCAACATGGTATGGTTCTATATTCAGTACCATTTTAGTCAGAGAAGAAGAGAAGGCCTGTGTGTGGCCAATGCTCAGACTTTGATTAATAAGACCAGGAGTTCACCTATTAGAGTTTAATAAACGCCACCCAAAGCTCATTCAGGGGGGACTTTGGAAGACTTTCAGGTAACCAAACACATGCCGGATTGAAATTCCCATTGAAGGCCATGAAACAACAACTACTTTCGAGCAGAATCCCCCAAATGTTTTATTATAACGTTATCCAGTGCCCAATGCATTTGCCGCTGTTTACGAAACAACCAGGCTCTCCCCTCCCCTGGATATGAAAACTACGGAAAACCATGACTGCCACTGTCAGTGAGAGTCCAAAGTGGAGCATGAAGTACGCAAATTACTGTAGAAGAGGTCAACGACCATACCAGACACTACTAAGCTTATGCTTAGTATTGGGGCCAGGCAGGTAATAATGCGCCACCACGAGCCGAGACCATAAAGAGACAGCATTAAAGTTATTGACAATGACGTAACTAGTGCTCAGAAACCAGTTGCTTATCATTCTCCACAATGCCCTCCAATTAAGATGATAAACTAGGCCTATGCAGTGACACTAGTACTAGGGCCTGCAGCCGCCAGGACAGTTACACGAGTACCCGCCCACACAAAAAGACCCCACATGCAGGTTATATTGAAAATAACCTCCCCATGGTGAAGTGAAGGAATACCATAATTTAGTCCCAGACTCACTATCGAGTTATCTTTGAGGTGATTCCAATACCTCAACAGGAGAGAATTTTAACGGCTGACATGTATGTCAATGCGAGCAGAACCTTATGCAGGCATTGTAGTCACAATAGCTTGTAGACAAAATCCTCATTCTCAAGAACACGATAGAGTATTTAAAAGACTATTCTAATTCGCAACTCCAATTTAGACATGTTTCATGATCCAATTGTTTAATCCAGTACAGAATATATATTTTTTATTCCTACAGCCATACCATGGTTGGAGTTTGATTATGGCCAATAGTGTTGGATAAAGAATATATGAAGGATCTCTGTGTGGATTTATTTTGTGCATGATTATTATTTACCTCTCACCACTATTCGAAACTCAGTGGTAGACATGTGAGGCTGAAAAACCTTTTCCTTCTTGCAGCCCACAGAGAGGATTGTAGGAGTGTGAATGGGGGTTCCACTTGCTAGTAATTTCATCACTGCTGACAACCCTGGCTGTTTTGTGATTAGATTTCAGAGTTACTATTTAGTGGACATTTTTTCAGGAGACAATCAACAACTTGATTGGAGGCAAGAGGGACCTCTGCTTAGTTCGATAATGAATTCTTCCAATTGAAATTTAGTTCTTCTGTTAGCTACAACCTTTAGTCAGCTATATTCAGTATTGTTCCTATATATATCGTTTTGTAGGGCGCCCTAATACCAATCTACACAGCAGAAGAAAGTTTATTCAGTCACGTGCTAATGTTTCTGTGTGGGATGCTGGATTCATGGTGGGGTGGTGATTTGGTGTCATTCCCATTCGTAGTTACTGTTGAGGTAGTTTAGTTAGGCTGGTTTTAGTAGCCATTCAGAATCGCTCAGTTAAGGCATAGCAGTCCAGCAGCTTCTATTTATTAACATTAGCTGTATCTGCCGACACGGGATAAACAGTTCGGATTTCCTCTGGGACGGACAAGAACAGCTTAACAAGCATTTTTCTATATTGTTATCATATAGAGCAAAACACTAACCAGAGCCAGAAGGCTTAGTGATTTCTTGATCTTTCTGACCACCTAGCTAGACAAAAACACAAGGACATAGGAGACATTGCAACAGCTCATTAGGGCAACATAACATGTAGAAAATTCCCATTTACCAACCCACCAATAGGGTTCTATATATACTCTTGAATAAGAAAGACTACACACATGAATTTCCCCAGATTTCCAGACTTTGACTTATGTGACCTCAGGTGAACTTGGACCTGACCCCAAAACAATAGGGCTCATGAATCATTGTGGGAACACACATGCCAGGTATGGCCTCATCAATCAAGTGAAGTTGAGTTATGTTTACAAGGCCAAAAATTGGGCAAAAATATGATATTCACAATTTTGCAATTTTTGGACCAAAATTCACCCCGAACTAGACCAAAAACAATAGTTCTGACTCCCCATAAGAAAAGCTGCACACCGAGTTCCATCCACGATCTGACCAGCCATTCTGGACGTAATGTGTTAACAAGGATTTTTCAACTTTGACCTCTCTTGACCTCATATGACCTTTGCTCTGTTTGACTCGTGTTACGGTGAGGTAGTGGAGGTAGTTTAGTTAGGCTGGTTTTAGTAGCCATTCAGAATCGCTCAGTTAAGGATAGCAGTCCAGCAGCTTCTAGTAACCTTAGCTGTATCTGCCGACACTGGATTAATTACAGTTGATTCCTCTGGGACAAAGAGAAGCAGATTAACAAGCATTTCTCTCTTGTATCAATACTAGAGCAATACCATAACCAGAAAGCCAGAAGGCTTAGTGATTTCTTGACTCTATCTGACAAACTATAGCTAGGACACACCCAGGGACAAATAGGAGATTGCAACAGCTCATTATGGGAAAAACACATGTTGAAAGAACTTTACCATTTATCCCAACCCACCAATAGGATTCCTATATATTACTCTTGGATAAGAAAGCTACACCACTGAGAATTTTAAATTTCCAGACTTTGACTTATGGTGACCTCAGATGGACCTATGGACCTGACCCCCCAAAACATATTAGGGCTCATGAACTCATTGTGGGAACACACATGCCCTGTATGGGCCTCATCATAGCCAAGTGAATGAGTTTGTTTAAAAAGCCAAAAATTGGGCAAAATATTTGACTCTATCACATTTTTTTTATTTTTGGACCAAAATTCACCCCGAACTAGACCAAAAACAATAGGGTTAATGTACTCCCCATAAGAAAGTGCCCCATACCGAGTTCCATCCCGATCGGACCAGGCATTACTGGACTTAATGTGTTACAGATTTTTCAGACTTTGACCCCTCTCTGACCTCATATGACCTTTGACTTGGCCGTTGAATCGTGTTACTGCTGAGGTTTAGTTTATGTAGGCCTGGTTTTTTGTTAGTAGCCAGTCAGAATCGACAGTTAAGGCCATAGCAGTTCAGCGGGGACTTTTGTCTAGTAACCTAGACGGTATCTGTACCGACACTGGATTAAGACAGTTGATTCCTACTGGGACAGAAGCAGATTAACAAGCATTTCTCTCTTGTATCAATAATAAGAGCAAACACTAACCAGAAGCCAGACAGAAGGAAGGCTTAGTGATTTCTTGACTCTATCTGACAACTTATAGCTAGACACACAATGACAAATAGGAGATTGCAACAGCTCATTATGGGCAACATAACATGTGAGGAAAATTCCCATTTATTCCAACCCACAATAGGGTTCCTATTATACTCTTGATAAGAAAGCTACACACTGAATTCAAGATTTCCAGAACTCTGGGACTTTTATGGTGACCCGCAGATGACCTTGACCTGACCCCAAAACAATAGGGCTCTGAACTCATTGTGGGAAACAACATGCCATTATGGGCCTCAGAATCCAAGTGAAGTGAGTTATGTTACAGCCAAAATTGGGTACCAAAATATTGAATATTCACCAATTTTCAATTTTGACCAAAATTCACCCCGAACTAGACCAAAACAGTAGGGTGCCGGTACTTCCCCATAAGAAAGCTGCCATACCGAGTTCCATCCGATAGGACCAGGCATTCGGGATTAATGTGGTTAACAAGATTTTTCAGACTTTGACCTCTATTCTTGACCTATCCAATCCTATTGACCTTGACTTGACCCCAAAACAATTAAGGATCTGTACTCATTATGGGGAACCCAATACAGTATGAACTTTCTCATCTTAAGTGGGGTAAAGTCATCGTGTTAACAAGCGTTAAAATTCGCCAAATGATCATTTTTCACAATGTGCATTCCCAATATACCAACCCCGGATTTATCACCACAAACAATAGGGTTCCCTGTTCTACCATATTATATATATATTGATTCATCCCAGCGGGGTTGAGTTATGTGTTAACAAGGCTACTAGGCGTCACACACACCACTGTCATGACTGCATAGATTCCTCCACTTCGTCAGGAATGAAAAATTGACTACGAGCGAGTTTCTACAGGAAATGCCCACTCTCATGGGTTAGGCTAACGAGCGATGCACTCCGCTGATTCAGGCCATTATCTTGTGGATGAACCACATTCAAACCTAAATTAACTTCTAAAATGTGCGTATGAAGTGATCCAGCACTGCACCTGAATTCAGATTTAATAGGCTGTGACCTTTAGCCCTAGGTGCATGATCGCTAAGTCACACAAGTAACTTCAACACAAACTATACCTAGCCAGTGTAGAATATTAACATCACACACCTTGACATATGTGTCAAACAGTTGAATACAACTAAGGGTTTAGTTAACGATTAGCAAAAATAAATCTTCCAAGTTGCATTCCATAGTCAGACCTCAATATACAACAACCCGCCTTAAGTGAATCAGCCTTATTCATGCCCGCCTTAACGATTAATCAGCCTTTATTTCATGTCCCCCTTAATGTAAATTTAGCCTTATTTTATGTCCCCCTTTCAGACAGGAAGCTAGCCATTACGTAGTAATCTATTTATGACTAATACGAGAAACTACCATTGAAAATTGTAGTTGAAACGTCTAGGACAAAAAATCTGTAAATTTAGTGGAATGATCCCTATAGTGAAAACATACCATTGACTGTCGGCCAAGCAGGCTCCTTGTGAAAAAAAAATTTTTTCAGGGGCTGATCACAATTTTCTCCAGAATAGAAATTATTTGAGTGCCGTTATTTTGACTGAAGTTCCTCTTATAGATGAGTTGCTGGCCACGTGGCCTTCATTTTCAACATCAATCATGGTGAAATTTCTCCGAACATTATTTTCAAATGCTAATGGAACTTCACCATACAACTACCTGGTTCATTAATGACAGCAAATAATTTCCAAGTTATGGGGCAATAGTTTGCATTCCATAGTCAGACCCCATTACACAACTATCTGCTGTTGAGTAACCAACAATTGCCCTCCCCTTCTCCCCCCAGGGATGGATCATAGAGGGTTTTCCCCAGGTCAGTGTTGTCGATCCAACTCGGACATGCCAAAACAAGAATGCTTACTAAACGTAGAGCAGCTACTTATATTGCACTCCATTTCAGTAATACCCTACAAAATATCTACGGAATGATGAGGATTGCCATAGCTAGTTGTTGCCATAGGATATCGGATAAAAGTATCTAAACATTTACCAGAAAATAGACCTGTCGTCTGCACAGCTGTGCATGAATGGCAAACTGAATAATTTCCCTTTTCTACTAAGCAGACGATTAAATCTACATGAAGACCAGACAGGTCTGAATCGATACCTGACTCCTTTTTCTGCTGTAACAACCATATTGGGATTTCATAAAGTAAGATGGTGTCTAGTGGCATGGCTTCAATATGTTAGGGTCAATAAAAGCAATGCAGTCTGTTGTCTCACCCTTGCTTTTCCCTGGATTTACTCTTGTGTTTGATGACAGAGAAACACAAGGCAAAATTTTGCAACGTTTTCATAATCACCATTGCGTATAGTGTAATGGAATTGGAAACATGGTAAGCAGACACATCAGGTTCTGTGATCATACATGACTACCCTGCCCTCCTTGTGTCAAAACGTTTTTTTTTTTTTTTTTTTTTTATTTGATATTTTTTCGACAGCATTTTCATTCATTTTCAACATATTCCTTGTCCCCCGGTCCCCAAGCTGGCCCCCACCACCAGGAATATGATATTTCACAGCATAATGACGAAGACATAATGAGAACCCAAGGGATGGCCCATGAGGAGACTACACAATGACTATTGCCCATAACGACACCAATCAAAAAAAGGCAAAGTGCCAGCCAAATTAATACTTTTTTGTGTTATAATGTTGAAGGAAATAAAAAGTCATTTCAAAATATCACTTTGTTCCCGGTTCGAGCATGTTCGTTGGGACGATATGGCTTCCTCAAATTTCACTCATTCTGTGTGATTTGGCAAATGGCACTGGCAACCTTTGTATGATGTCATCTACCAATCATAAGGGAAAAAGTTAGGACTATTCTCAAATTGGGTTAGATATGACGTCATCAAATGTTGGCAATTTGCAGAATTGCAAACTAGCAGTGGATAAATCAATTATTCTTCAAAAATTTGTAACTTTAAAACTCCAAACAGCTTATAAACATTGCTGAAACAAAGTGGTTGATTGGCATGATTTTCAATGACAATCATATGACATGTAAAATATGGGGCGGAATTGACTTTATCACACCTACGACTTTATACCTTCCTCTGATCCAAGCTCATGTAACAGCCTGACACCAGATACCTGAATGGTCCTGATTCGTGCGTCTGTAGTCTTCTAACTCTGGGATCTTGGCTCTCCATCACGACAACAACATATTCTACCTTCTCAGCTTTCCTTCCAAGGGTAGATGAACTCCCCCCTCCGAGAAGGTTCTTGATGAGTGCCGTCCAGGTACAGGGCCACTTTCCTTTTCAATTCCTGGTGAGACGGATGGCTATGGCGAGGGCATCAGTTAGCTGGAAAGACAAAAAGTACAGGTTTTAGCTCAGAATTGCCTCTCAATTTTCCACCAGTATGACCACTATATTATTCTAGCCCTAAGTTATGAAGTGCCAGTTGCTGGATGATCACCTACTCCTCGCACCCACTCAAAGTGTGCTGTTGTGAAACATCTTCGTTGGTCTGCAGATTGCAACGATTGAACAATGTTAAGATGCTTGAGCAATCCAGGGAAGGGGGCTACTGTGATTCACTATCCTTCGTTAGAATATATTCTTCATGAGAGAGTTCGCCTGAGGTGGAAAAAATCCCGGTAGGGCTTATCCTGAAACGGGCTAATCCTTCACTGTCCAAAGTCAAGACAGACCTGACTCCTTCTATTGACACTGCGTGGGTGGGTCGATACGGCTATTGACATTGGGCATAGGAAATGTGCGCGATGACAGAGGAATCACGATCGGGAAAATTTACAAGTCAGGCATGTACGTCACAGGGTCCCGCTTTCTGCCCCGCTATAATCTGGAAACTAGGGAACGCTGGCACCGGGAACATAAAGGAGTGGTTCCCCGTACCCTCCCGAACATATTGGGTGTTCCCGACCCAATCCCCCCACCCTGGGGGAAAGGTAGTAGATCGAAAATCCAAAAACGCCCTTCGCCAGTGGTTCTGCCGTGACTATCGCATGACACTACACACAAACACAGTCAGAAAATTTTCAAAAGTCCGGCGTGTACCTCACGGGTCCCGCTTCCTGACCTATAATTCTGGAAACTGGGGGGAACGGTAGTAGATCGAAAATCCGGAAAACGTCTTCCGACTTTTGTTGTTTTTGGGATTGCGATAGCAAAGGAACATATGTAGTCCGGTTGGAATCGTGTGTGTGCTGAAAAATCTTAGGACTACGACAAGTGGAAAGACTTGAACGAGAGGTATTGCTCCCAAACGTGGGTGGGGATAGATTGCCCCCATAGCAAGGAATTCAGGACTATGCAGGCCCAATGTTTGATTTCTTGCAGTAAATCTTGATTAAACTGTATCCGTTGGAATACTGCCCAGCACTCTAAGTTTGAGCCCAACTGGCAGGGAAAGACCCGAGAAAGAGAAAGGATATCAGTCACAGTTCCTTGAATAGTTCATGGTCTGTGTTTTGGCTGCCATGATCGGAAATTGCCAGTAGTAATTGCAGCGCAGCGCAGCTGAAGGCTCGAGTAACAAACAGCATCACATTACGTTCGAAATAGGCGATTGCCTAAATTGCCATAAAAGGTACAAGAATTTATTCCATGTAGCTATATTTGGCTTAAATCACTAATTAATTTAGAACATAAGTAAACAAAAAGTGAGATTTGCTGGTAGGCTGAGGATCAGATTATTGTAGGAAAGAAACTGTTCGATGGAGAAATTTTCAGATAATATTTGCATTAAATAAATGAGGAAACGGCAATGGCCCAGCCACATTTTCCGGGAAACCTGGCTTGCAGCATATCCAAAAATCCACTGAAACACTTCAACACTTACCTTGCAAGTTCCCAATCACAATCTGGGGGGGAGAGAGGCAATGGAGACAAAAGCACATGCACAAGGAAACATTGAAAAAGCCAGTCAGGCATAATGCTGATTTTCAAACTCATATCCTTTCGATCACTTAGTCCAGAGGAGCTCTACCGCCTTGATCTATCCGACTCCGGAGCCTGCTGATTGCATGTACGTTTAGATGTCGTCATGGACATCATGACCCCAATGAACTTATTGTCGCAGAGGCCTTTTCACTGCTTGAGCTGTCATCACCTGAAGCTAAAAATTCTGATGGTATATCTCTTTAACCCCAGGTGATGGTACTTGAAGTACCACATCGGCTGGGAGCATGGGTCTCGCGGGGTCTTCCGGCACGACAACAAACATGCATCGAATTCAAGCCGACGCTTGGTAGTCCACCCGTTAGGTTGGCTGGTTGCAGGCAACAATGCGAAAAGAACGGTAACCTTCAACAGAGTTTGTCACAGGGATGGTGGGCACTCAGCTTGATGGAGGTGTCCAGCTACTGGCGCGAGCCATATCATCGTGCATACCCACTGAGCCTGGGGGGAGTACTTGCTCAATCATGTTTTTGTATTTTTGTTTTAGGTTGGGGCGAAGGGGTTAAGGACCCGGCTGATGATTTTATGCCTGCTTAAAGTTCAATGCAGTTCCATTCGAGAAGAAAATCGCATCGATGATATTGGAAATGAAGGGCCATAGTTCGATATAAACTAATCTACACTATTTTGAGGAAATAGTGATCAGTCGGCGAATTTTACCAAAGGCTTGGTCCAGCCGTAACATGAATGTAATGTTTCGCCAAAGGGACCTATTCCACGCAAATTATGAATTTTTACCTGATACTGTAGTTTCAACAGATTCTGTTCTTATTTGTTAGTAATTTGTATTCATTGATGTATGTTTGACCAAACTAAACAGTATAGGCAACTAGGTGGAACATTCCGAAAAGTATCTATTAGTTATGTTGCACTTGAAAATTGAGTTATGTTGTCACTTGAAAAACATTCATAATGTTCCATGGGTTGTGCTCCTTCCAGCTAGTCTACAGATATTGGATGCAACGTTACATAGTGACCTTGGGGCTGAAAAATGCAGTAACATTGGTTGAAAATTAAGCATACCACTTCACCCCCAAACTCTTATGCCCTGGGCATTTGGCGAAAGTACCATGGTCCGCTTAACGATAATGACAATTATGTTGAATATTGGCTCTGGCTGTCCCTGAAGAAGAAATTTTGCGAGTGGACACGAGCATCCCATAGTTAATGTCTGCATAACTGAACCAGTTTTTATGTTGTTTTCTTCGAACAGATGGCAAAATCAAGGTGACCATCTCCACAGGAGGCTTCTACTCAACGCCAGTTGCAGTCACAGAAAGATGCTGGAACACATAATACCAAGGTTAATTTGAGACTGCCATTTTCTTAACATCCTCTGCCTAGAGCAAGGAGTTCAGGGGTTCATCAGGGGATATGCTACTCTGACTTTTAGTAGCATTTCACTGGATGCATCACAGCAATAAAAATCAAAGGCTCGAAAATATGAAGGAGAATTTGATCTCCGTCATATAAAAAGTCCCGCGTGCGAAACATGCGAGAGTTCCTCTCTTTGGACAGGCAAAACAAAATCGGTACCTGTAACAGTAGCATGCAACATTTCTATAGCGCTTTTGTTTTGTGCGCTCAATATTGGCAACAGTCAAGCAGCTGTGTTTTACACATTGAGTTAATATAAAATATATATAAATCAATATTTTTCTTCTAACACATGCCGAGATGAGTTCGAAAGCGAAGAAGAAAAAGAAGAGGCATTCTGGGCATCACAGAGGATGATCGGCAGAGGACCTGTCAAGAAAGACGGTTACTTATATGTCATATGTTGCAAGAGAGAGAGACGCAGTGGTTATAATGGTCCCTTTTTTTTGCCCCAATGACCATACTAGTTCGATAAAATTCTGATTTCAATGAAAATTAGCAAAAAGATATGCAGACGATATCTCATGATTAGTTGGTGCATTGGTGATGCATTTCAAGTATATAGACAAGTATGAACATTTCTGCATGCAAATAAGTAGTCTACTTTGCATGTGATTTGAGTTTTTTCCATCTTTGAACTTCAACATGATGGAAAAATGTCGACCTAAGCAACGTTTTGTTGTTCCATTCCGTTTGCTGTATATAAAAAGAATTCTAACCAAGAAACAACCCCAAAACGAATTGGATTCACCTAGTTGAGGAGTATGTCAATTCTAGTGCATATAACAGTCTTACTTAATCTCTTCACAGCAAAGAGGGAGACCCCACAGCTCTGAAGGCTCTCAATGAGGAGGCAAAGGAAGTGATCAGCTGAGAAAATTGAAAGGTAACGTGCACAATATGAGTATGCTTGCCCAAGTTTTTTTTTCTCTTAGTATACGTGAAAAAAAAATTGATGGGATTGCTGGTTTGTTGGCAGCAAGTCTCTGGCCCAGATGACTTCCATTCTACTGACTTAATATTTATAGGATTCAAATCTTGTAGGGAAGATAGCCAGTTAATGAAAAAAAACAGGTAAACAAACCCAGGGCGGATTGAGTTATGGTTTATGTCTGTTTGGTTGTTTTAGATCAAAAGGGGAAGTAATTATGGCAGCAAAGTAATGGTCATTAACCGCGGTGGCACCTTTGTGAAAATTTGTTGGAAAAAGTCATGATGAAGTATTTTTCTTAATTTAGTTTTTTTGCTTTATTTGTAGGTGTCGTATGTTCAAACGAGACGGAATGGGTCGAACGAGTCTTGCAGGGAAGTAAACAACAATCATGCATTCTCGGACCTCAACACCTCCTTTGGAAAAGTATCACGTCTCCGAAGACAATCGAGTTTCCAGTAAAGCCGCGCTGTCAAGGTGGGTCACCTGCAATGTGTGCCATGCAAGCAGGGATGCCACACAGATGAAGGTTGGCTCACTATCATCGTCCGGCAATGGGGGTTTGATTAATACGTATACGGTTTTTGCCACAAGGACACGTGTTGGGAAGCTGTTTGAGACAGACACTCGACACTACAGAGACCAGTTGCGGATGCGGCGTGCAGTGAGTAGGTTGGTGATGTTATGTGATGCCGCAGAGGTCAGTGTTGTAGTAGCAGGGAGGGCAGTAGATTTTGATGTTCTTTGTGATGCCGCAGAGCGTCAGGTTGTAGTTAGCATAGAGGGCCGTAGACTGGTGATTTGTCTCGTTGGATGCCGCAGAGGTCAGGGTTGTAGTAGCATGGAGGGCAGTAAGAATGGTAGTACTGTCTATTGTGATGCTGCAGAGGTCAGTGTTGAGTAGCATGGAGGGCAGTAAGGATTGGTGATGTATCTTGTGATGCGCAGAGGTCAGTTGTTGTGGTAGCAGGAGAGGCAGTAAGGAGTGATTGGTGATTGTCCCTTGATGAGGCGCAGAGGTCAAGTGTTTGTAAGTAGCATGGAGGGCATTAAGTAAGATTGGTGAGTCTCTTGTGATGCAGCAAGGTCAGTGTTGTAGTAGTAGCATGGAGGCAGTAAGATTGGTGATGTCTCTGGAGGCGCCAGAGGTCGGGGTTTGTGTAGCATGGAGGGCAGTAAGAGTAGATAAGATTGGTGATGTCTCTTGTGAGGCCGCAAAGGTCAGTTGTTTTCAGTAGTATGGAGGCGTAGTAAGATGGGATTGTCATTGTGATGCTTGCGAGGTCAGTGTTGTAGTGGCATGGAGGCAGTAAGAGTGAAGTTGGTGATGTCTCTTGTGATGCCGCAAAAAGGGTCAGTGTTTCAGTTAGTATATGGAGGGCGTAGATTGGTTGATGTATCTTGTGATGCCGCAGGGGCAGTGTTCGTAGTAGCATGGAGGGCAGTAAGATTGGTGATGTCTCTTGTGATGCCGCAGAGGGTCCGTGTTGTAGTAGCACTAGGAGGGAGAGGAAGATTGGTGAGTCTGTGTGATGCCGAAGAGGTCAGTGTTTGTAGCATGGAGGGCAGTAAGACTGGTGATGTCTCTTGTGAGGCCGGCACACAGAGGTCAGTGTTTGTAGTAGCCTGGAGGGCAGAGGAAGATTGGTGATGTCTCTTGTGATGCAGCAGAGTTCAGTGGTTGTAGGTAGCATGGAGGGCAGTAAGAATGGTTGATGATCCTGTGATGCCGCAGAGGTCAGTGTTTGTAGTAGCCTGGAGGGCAGTAAGAGTAAGATTGGGTGATGATCTGTGATGCCGCAGGGTCAGTGTTGTTAGTAGCATGGAGGGCCAGTAGATGGTGATGTATCTTGTGCTGCTGAACAGAGGGTCAGTGTGTAGTAGCATGGAGAAGCAGTTAAGAGTGGTGTATGTATCTTGTGATGCGCAGAGGTCAGTGTTTGTTAGTAGTAGCATGGAGGGCAGTAAGAATGGGATGAATCCCATCATGATGAGAGGTGGCGATCAGTGAGTGTTTGCAGAAGGTTGTGCATGGAGAGCAGCGAGGTGGTAGTGTGTCTAGTGACCTGCAGAGGTACCCGGTACTGGGAGCAGGACAAACAAGTTAAGAAGCAGCAATATCAGGAGGCTGAGTGTTCCCATTGCGGTAAGATATAGAATAATGTGAAGGCAAACCTAGGTACGACATGAAAAAAGATCATGGCGTTAAACATCGAAAGTAGTGGGATGTTTGTCATGCTAATTCCCAGTATCTGGTACGCAAAACAAGAAAAGAGAGATATCCATTACATGTTTAGAAGAAACACAAGGATTCAAAACCACGGTGCTTATTTGGGAGTGGAAGCAATTGCATGACAGAGATTCAAGTGGCTATTAAAGAATAGTAATCATAAATCATACCAATGTGCCCATTGAAACAAGTTGGATGTGCCTCTGATATGGAGAATAAAACTCAGTTTAAATGAAGATATTCGGTAAATCAGTTGTCACTGGAGCACAAGCTCTATCGAACAACTCCATAGAGAAAATAAAGAACTTGCAAGTGAGGCACGAAAGAGAGCAATTGAGCTCATAGTCCCCCTTTCCACATAAACATGACAGTGGGTACAGACATTTCTCTGTGTTTAATAATGGTACTGATTACTATGCACGTTAGGAAATGTGTAGTATCATTTGATACACAGAAGCACATTGAATTGTACATGCTGCAAGCCAGAACCGTTCATGTTTGCACATAGGAGTGCGTCTTTGGTATCTCAATGAACAAATAACCTTCCGAACATAAGGCTTGGAGGATAGTCAGGGCTCCTGTGGCACATGTAGTATATCCGCCCAATGATCACAGCATTCTAAGGTGGATGTGTTCATACTTAAGATTGAGAAACAAATACCTTAGCCGGTACCACAGGTATATAAGGAAGCAGGGAGAAACGCCCCCATTGAGTTTATCCCCACAGAAATGAATTGTTCATTTTTGTGGAGTTCCCTTATCTGGACCCTATTGAAATTTCGTGGTGCCAAAATTCTAACATCAGATGGATTAATTAAATGTTAAGACATACTGCAAAATCTGTCCCCAATGCACATCCCATTCAGATATCAAGAGTATGTCCATGGTATCCACAACTTAATGATGTATTTTTTTTTCTTTCAGAGCTACTTGACAGGTTAGAGAAGGGACTTGAATGCTACATCGCGTTGGGATGCATGCCGAACTCCTCAACAAGCAGTTGAAGACTAAAGTCAAGCCAAGGACATAACAGCTTCCTGCATTTTCAGGCCTTGTGTTCCCAGGAACTTCAACTGTGTGGTTTGTGGTAATTATCTCTTCAGTCGTTATTCTAGATATAGATAAAAAGGGGCATTTAGACGTGATGTGTCATGTTTGGATCTCCCGGATGAAAGTGAGGAGAGTGATAGTGTGAACTGTCCATGTTTTTGGGAGGATGTGGAGCAAAACATCTTAGCCACTGGTATCCTGGGCACAGAGCAGGATAACCGTATGTTTTATCCAGCCTTCCTATACATACTGGTCCCCATACATGGGGAAGATGACTAGAAGGTCAGAAGAAATCCTCAACACAGAGAATAGGGAGGTACACAGGGGCAGTGGGCGTCTTGAAAAGGATGCTCGTGAGTTCACTCAGGAGCGACTCGTGGAAGTCCTGCATGGGAGCACAGCTTCCTATGTTAAACAAGTTGGTCGAGATGTTGGTGTTAAAGGTGCGGCAAAAAAATCCAAATTGGATATCATCAAAGAAATTAGGGATGCATTGCAGTCAGATGACTCAAAATTCAACAGTGTTTTCAAAGATGCAGGGTTCCTCCTGGTGGGTGGGGGTCCATGGTTTGCCCACATGGATTGTGTATGCCACAAAGTTTCTATTGAGAGCAGAGTGTCCTCAGGACAAGGTAGACTTGTTACAGTCAATGAAGCACCTTCCCAATGTGGTAATTGTTGATATGGCACACATGGTTGTAGCCCATGGTAACAGGAGGTTCTCTGGTAGGTTTTATCCAAACAATGGGATACTCACAGAACCCACTCCTGATGTAGTTAAAAAATGGCAGAAGGCAAGTTTCCTCACTCATTACCCTGGTTAGAGGAGGGTAAGACAGTACCAGATCATGCAGGTAATGTTCATCCTGTTACTGGATCAAATGAGCATTTCTGTCTGTTTGATCGATTGATGGAAGAATGCAAAAAGTCATTTAGAGATTCTACGCAGAGTAAGGTTTGTCCCTCAACTGATGGGAAAAGTCAACACACAAGCCCGGAGCAGTTTCATAGTGAATTTAATGGAGCCAACACTTCCTTAACAGATCTCTCCTGTCAGTATATTTTCATGTTCAAGAGTATGCTTGATTTGTGAAACATTGGAATGAACAACAGGCAGCTGGAAAAATTAACCAAACATTTTGGCTGTGAAATAGGGTTTGATAGATTTGTAAAGGGCTGCTGTGGTGCATGGTCTGGATGGGAAAGATCAAACCTCCCCCACCCAGCTGAACCTTGTTCAACCCATAGGCAGTCAGACTTGGATCAATTAGATAGCAACATACCAACTGAAGAGCATGGGTCTCACACAGATCCTCAGGGTCTCAATCAGAGTTTGAAAGCATGTGCCCTCCGGATGCTGCTGATTTCCATACTAGTTATGAGTCTGAACAATGTCAACAACAAGAACGAGGTGGAACCCCTTTGGGATATGGGTCAGGCTGGTATGGGTTTGGATCAGACATTTAATACCGATCATGACGCTGGGTCCAACGAAGCTAAAATGGCTTCAGGGTCATCTCTTAATGAACATTTCCAAAGAAGTATGTTGAAGCGGGAAAGAATGCTTCTGTGTCAAGTGGTGGTTTAGGCACAAAGAAAACCCAGTAACACGAAAAACCTACAAAGACAAGTAGGTCTTCGTGTTGGTACCAAAACTGAGGGTTGGGAGAGAGGGAGAGAAAGATTCTAGTAACAGGGCTTGGCTGAATGATCTGTTGATGAATGCAGGCCAACAACTATTGGCGGAGACCGTATCAGGGAATTGGTGGTCTTGCAGGATACACGTGCATGCAAACCCAGCTGGCTTTGACAGGAACCTGCTGAGTTTGTGCAAGTGGTAAATGTTGCCAATTGATATAGATATAGATAAAAAGGGGCATTTAGACGTGATGTGTCATGTTTGGATCTCCCGGATGAAAGTGAGGAGAGTGATAGTGTGAACTGTCACATGTTTTGGGAGGATGTGGAGCAAAACATCTTAGCCACTGGTATCCTGGGCACAGAGCAGGATAACTGGTAGTGTTATCCAGCCTCCTATACCTACTGGTCCCCATACATGGGGAAGATGACTAGAAGGTCAGAAGAAATCCTCAACACAGAGAATAGGGAGGTACACAGGGGCAGTGGGCGTCTTGAAAAGGATGCTCGTGAGTTCACTCAGGAGCGACTCGTGGAAGTCCTGCATGGGAGCACAGCTTCCTATGTTAAACAAGTTGGTCGAGATGTTGGTGTTAAAGGTGCGGCAAAAAAATCCAAATTGGATATCATCAAAGAAATTAGGATGCATTGCAGTCAGATGACTCAAAATTCAACAGTGTTTTCAAAGATGCAGGGTTCCTCGGGTGGTGGGGGTCCCTGTTTTGCCCACATGGGATTGTGTATGCCACAAAGTTTCTATTGAGAGCAGAGTGTCCTCAGGACAAGGTAGACTTGTTACAGTCAATGAAGCACCTTCCCAATGTGGTAATTGTTGATATGGCACACATGGTTGTAGCCCATGATAACAGGAGGTTCTCTGGTAGGTTTTATCCAAACAATGGGATACTCACAGAACCCACTCCTGATGTAGTTAAAATGGCAGAAGGCAAGTTTCCTCACTCATTACCCTGGTTAGAGGAGGGTAAGACAGTACCAGATCATGCAGGTAATGTTCATCCTGTTACTGGATCAAATGAGCATTTCTGTCTGTTTGATCGATTGATGGAAGAATGCAAAAAGTCATTTAGAGATTCTACGCAGAGTAAGGTTTGTCCCTCAACTGATGGGAAAAGTCAACACACAGCCCAGGAGCAGTTTTTATTGATTTAATAGGAGGCAACCCAACTACTATCCTTAACAATGTCTCCTGTCCAATCTATTATTTTCAATGTTCCAAGATATGGCTGATTTTGTGAGAACATTGGAATGAACAACAGGCAGCTGGAAAAATTAACCAAACATTTTGGCTGTGAAATAGGGTTTGATAGATTTGAAAGGGGCTGCTGTGGTGCATGGTCTGGATGGGAAAGATCAAACCTCCCCACCCCAGCTGAACCTTGTTCAACCCATAGGCAGTCAGACTTGGATCAATTAGATAGCAACATACCAACTGAAGAGCATGGGTCTCACACAGAATCCTCAGTGTCTCATCAGAGTTTGAAAGCATGTGCCCTCCGGATGCTGCTGATTTCCATACTAGTTATGGATTCTGAAACATGTCAAACAAGAACGAGGTGTACCCCTTTGGGATAATTGGTGCCGGCAGGCTGGTAAGGGGTTTGATCAGCATTTAATACTCGATCATGACTCTTGGTCAAACTCAGCTCAAGGCTTCCATGGTCATCTCTTAATGAACATTTCCAAAGAAGTATGTTGAAGCGGGAAAGAATGCTTCTGTGTCAAGTGGTGGTTTAGGCACAAAGAAAACCCAAGTAACACGAAAAAACTACAAAACAAGTAACAGGGTCTTCGTTCGATGTGGAGTGACGACAACTAGGGTTGGGAGAGAGGGAGAGAAAGATTCTAGTAACAGGGCTTGGCTGAATGATCTGTTGATGAATGACAGGCCCACACTATTGCGGAGAAGTAGCAGGGATGGGTGGTCCATGATACATCTGTGCATGCAAATACCAGCTGGCTTTGACAAGGCAACTGCGGATTTTGTGCAGTGGTAAATGTTGCCAATTGATATAGATATAGATAAAAAGGGGCATTTAGACGTGATGTGTCATGTTTGGATCTCCCGGATGAAAGTGAGGAGAGTGATAGTGTGAACTGTCACATGTTTTGGGAGGATGTGGAGCAAAACATCTTAGCCACTGGTATCCTGGCACAGCAGCAGGAAATGGGTATGTTATCCAGACTTTTATACATACTGCCCATACATGGGGAAGATGACTAGAATGTCAGAAGAATCCGCAACACAGAGAATAGGGAGGTACACAGGGGCAGGTGGGGTTCTTGAAAAGGATGCTCGTGAGGAGTTCATCAGGAGAGACTGTGGAAGTCCGCCGGGAGCCAGCTTCCTAGGTTAAAAACAAGTGGTCGCAGATGTGGTGTTGAAAGGTGCGGCAAAAATCCAAATTGGCATAATCATCAAAGAAATTAGGGATGCATTGCAGTCAGATGACTCAAATTCAAACAGTGTTTTCAAGATGCAGGGTTTCCTCGGTGTGGGCGGGGGGTCCATGGGTTGCCCACATGAGGATTGGTATGCCACCAAATTTCATTGAGAGCAGAGTGTCTCAGGAAAAGGGGGTATAGACTTGTGACAGTCAATGAGCACCTCCCAATGTGTAATTGTTGACGATGGCACACCAGGGTGTAGCCATGGTAACGGAGGGTTCTCTGGTAGGTTTGATCCAAACAATGGGATACTCACAGAACCCACTCCTGATGTAGTTAAAATGGCAGAAGGAAGATTCCTCACTCATTACCATGGTTAGAGGAGGGTTTAAGACAGTACCAGATCTGCAGGTAGTTATCCTGTTAATGGATCAAATGAGCATTTTCTGTCTGTTTGACGTTGCATGGAAAAGAATGGCAAAAAGTCATTAAGAGATTCTACGCAGAGTAAGGTGTCCCTCAAATGATGGGAAACGTCAACACAAAGCACAGGAGCCGTTTCATAGTGAATTGAAATAGGAAGCAACTACTTCCTAATCAAGGATGTCTCTGTCCAGTATATTTCATGGTCCGAGTTGCGTGAGTTGTGAAAAACATTGGAATGAACAACAGGCAGCTGGAAAAATTAACCAAACATTTTGGCTGTGAAATAGTCGGTTGATAGATTTGGAAAGGGCTGCTGTTGTGGTGCATGGTCTGGATGGGAAAGATCAAACCTCCCACACCCAGCTGAACCTTGTTCAACCCATAGGCAGTCAGACTTGGATCAATTAGATAGCAACATACCAAACTGAAGAGGAATGGGTCTGCACAAGATCCCGGTGTTCTCAATCAGCGGTTTGAAAGCAGTGCCCTCCGGATTGCTGCTGATTTTCCATACTAGTTATGAAGTCTGAACAATGTCAACGACAAGCAACGAGGTGAACCCCATTGGGATATGGGTCAGGCTGGTAGGGTTTGGCTCAGGGACATTTAATACCGTCAGACGTGGGTCCAACGAAGCTAAAATGGCTTAGGGTCAGCTATTAATGAACATTTCCAAAGAAGTATGTTGGAAGGCGGGAAAGAATGATTCTGTGTCAAGTGGTGGTTTAGGCACAAAGAAAACCCAAGTAACACGAAAAAACTACAAAGACAAGTAACGTCTTCGATGTGGGTACGACAACTTGGGTTGGGAGAAGGGAGAGAAAAGATTCTAGTAACAGGGGCTTGGCTGAATGATCCTGTTGATGCATGCAGACCAACAACTTTGCGGAGCAGTATCCAGGGATCTTGGTGGTCGCAGGATACATGTGCATGCAAAAACACGCGGCTTTGTGACACGGCAACTGCTGAGTTTGTGAAAGTGGTAAATGTTGCCAAGTGCCAATGGGTCGTCTGAGCAAACATTAGGGATGAAGGCTAATAAGTCATGGCTCTTTGAAGCGTTGCACTGTACACCAGTCTACCCACTGGATGTGGTGAAAGGCTGCTGCTCGCTATCGCTTCGCATACAGAGAAGATCAAGTAATATACATGTAAGGAATGTACTCAGCATTTGGGGACTTGTCTGTGGGATCGTTTTCTTTGCAATTGCCTCTTCACTCTGTTGCTTCGTTTGGATAAAATCACTCCAGTCATATGATGAGCAGACCTGTGGGCTGAACTGATCTCAAATTTCCAGATGTCGGCGAAACCTTTTTTGAGACCGGAAATGGAATCGTGAAAAAGTCAACTGTTGGGTGTTCTCAGAGAGGAACCTTACTGCTCGTGTAGGGTCCGATGATGCAAATGCGATGGTATGCTTAGGTATCACAGTTTGTAGCTGGTCAAAACAATTTTGATTTCTTATACATACATGGTACAAAGCACAAGAGTATCTTCCTCTCGATGAAACCCTTGTTCATGAGATTGACCCAGGCGAAAATGGCCATGGAGGGGAGGAACCTATATCAGACCATGGCAGGCTTTATCAGAAAGCAGGTAAGCCCATAATTAATGTTGAATGGCAATAAAATATTTGTCCCACTAGTCCAGTTAAGACAATTGACGGAGACAAAAGAGATAGCAAGGGCCGGGGGCTACAGGTATGTAGGGGTGAAGGGAATTTAACTCCCTGGCCTAAAATGGCCTAGAGATGTAATAGGGGGAGGATAGAGGTTGGGACCCAAGGAAAGGTGCCCTTCTTTGCAGGCCTCCACTCTCCCTAGTGGCAAATCAAATGCAAGCATTGAGCCCCATTAGATATATGCTGAGGTAGGGTTTTGATAAACGAGTTGTGAAATGTCACAATGAACAGTATGAAAGGCTGGTTTTTGCCAGTATAGTGTTGAACATAGGGATGAAGGCCCATAAGGGTGCATGATCTTTGACAGCCGTTTGCCCTGTACACAGTCATACCCCGGGATGTTTGTGAAGGCTGCTTGCTCGCCTTCGCGTCGCATCCAGAGAAGAGTCAATCCATATCATGTAGGAATGTACTACACCAGCAATTGGGGACGTGTCCTGTTGGGCGTTTCTCTTGCCATTGCCTCTTCCTCGGTGCTTGCGTTGGATCCATCACTCTTTCATATATAAGCATCCAGGTGGGCTGAACGGGTCTCAAATCTATCCAGATGTCGGACGAAACCTTTTGAAACCGAAATGCAATCGTGAAAAAGTCAACTAGTGTGGTGTTATCACCGAGGAACCTTACTGCTCGTGTAGGTGTCCAGATGATGGCAGCGATGGTATGGCTTAGGTATCACAAGTTTGTAGCTGGTCAAAACAATTTTGATTTCTTATACATACATGGTACAAAGCACAAGACAGTTCTTTCTCCTATGAAACACTTGTTTCTGAATGACCCATGCGAAAATTGCCATGGAGGGGGAACCTACATCACCATGGCAGGCTTTATCGAACGGCCGGTAAGACCATAATCATATTGGTTGATGGCAATATATCATCTGTCCCACTAGTCCAGTTAGAAATATGACGAGCGAGGACATCCTAAAGGCCAGGACTACAGGTATGTAATGGGTGAATTTAACTCCCTGCCAAAAAATGGCCATAGAGCAATTTGTATAGGGAAGGAGAGCGGTGGGCCCAAGGAAATGGTGCCCTTATTTGCAGCCAGCCTCAAACCCGTCTCTCTAGTGCACTAAATGCAATTCCTGAGCCCCTAGATTTATTCTGATGGTAGGTTTTTGATAACAGTTGTGAAATGTCCCCTGAACATTAATGAAGGTGGTTTTGCCATGTGTTGAAAGGCAAGGTGGGGTGGTGGCGGGTGGGGTGACCCCAAAAGCCCCCCTCTTTTCTGTGACGTTACTTAGGCCATACAATGAATATCCTGATCCTGGCCATACATGATCTTCATTTGATGTTTGTGGCTGCTTGTCAGTGGAAGGACAACCTGATCGTGTGACGACGATGAATACCCTCCATTGTTTTGGACTATACGGGTGACTTTTTTTTTCCATTTCAGGGAAATGGTACTTGAGGGTATTTCCATTACTCTTTTTCCTCTTCCAACCCAGTGGTCCACCTAAGTCTGACACAACTAATCCACACGCTCTGATGATTTGGAATGGAATCACTGACCTTCTGTTTACTGCCTCTGTTTCAGTACACTATTGGTTAATTGGTGAAAGTTGCACTTTCGGTACTAATACGAGTGACGACTGAGAAGTGTATATTGACAGAATGAGTCTCTTGCTCGTCTCACTTGAAAAGTGTTTGACACTGAAAGTCTGTGCAATTTCCCTTAAATATTAATATTGACATTTAATCACAGAACCTAGAATGACGGCATGTTGTGTGTGAGTGCATGTCTTTAAACATGGATTGAGCAACACTATGTGATGTGCTGTCTGGTAGTATGCCACAATGAGGTACTAATTTTTCCAAATATATAAGTTGGGTCTCATAAACTTTCTGCAGCCATGGACCTATATTGGCTGCAGTTCATTAATAACAGATGCCGCATGCGGTAGGCCTAAATAACCACGGCGTGCAACCACAAAGGATCGCTCTGTTTCCAGAAAAAGAATGGAACGTCATGGCTACATAATCACAGTGATTTATTGACTGCATGAGCTAATCAATTAAATCACATGAATTCTCATCCCAGTATATCAGGCATGTAATATCCTATATATATATATATATATATATCTATATATAGTATATATAATTTTGTTCCATTTGTCTAATAACATGATACCATGAACACAATGTATTCTTTGTTGTTATTGTTGTTTTCTGTGTCCTTAGAATATTCGGTTTTGCAAATGCCAAAGGGATTTTGATATTTTGCAGACTGTATCATACATGGAGGATGGAGGGTCCCATTGGATAAACTTCTACTTGCTTGGTGCGACTGAACTAAATGAATCACCACTCTGGTACTGTATAACTCCACTTGTTACAACTTTATTTTTCACCAGTGTCAATAACTAAAATTAATTGGATTCTTCCTGGAATCAGCGGTTATAAATTTGAAGACAGTTGAAACCAGTTTAATTTGAACAAAGAATATCACTGCATTCTGTAGCTGGTTTTGAGTTGATTATTGAGTAATTGGTTTTGCCAGCTGGAAACTGGACTAACATTCTGCTAATCAGACCAGGATGTTAAAAAAAAAAAAAAATTATCTGGTTCGAAACCACCATGCTGAATGCATCAGCATATTGAGGAGAAATGTGGTAACGTGCTAGCTCCAAGGTCAAAATGAATAGGCAACACACCCTTGTTCCGACGAATTCTACGCATCAATCGGAGGGTTGTGAGTTCAATCCCTACTAGACGGATCAGCTTAACCAATGTCACCTTGGGCTTGGGCAAGCACTTATTTCTCGGTCCACCCTACCCAGATGGTAATTTGGGACTGAGAAACCAGAATACAATCTGTGCCTGTACAATATTGTCTGAAAGGGCAATATTTGTAGGTTATAAGGATTAATTGGATATACCAATAAAATAGAATCATCTTAGGAATAAGGAATGATATATTATTCACTGTGTAGTGCTTTACAGATATTACCTTGATCAAAGAAACGCACGCCGACAATCACTGGGAGTAGGCCCCATGCTACAGTGGTAGTTGCTAACAAAGTGCTGGATGTACTCAACTTGCTCACAGGTCCCCATTTAGCCCCTTGGGGAAGAGGAGCAAATGAGATGAAAGAGCTGTAGTGTATGCCCACTCAGAGGCACATCAGAAAAATTATTGTCCTCTTGTGGGATCCTCCTTACCTTTTGATCAGCATTATAGCTCCTACTGACTGAGCTAGCTTATCTGATATCACCTATCTTATGCCAAAATTAAAACAAGGGTCATCCAGTGACAAAGCTATAATATCCATCAAAGGTATCATAAATTGAGTCAAGTGGGACCCAAGAGTGGAGATTTAGTATTTAGGTAGAGTATTAGTTTTTTAGCTTCCGAGCTTGAAAAGTAAGCCTATATAACAAATTATGCTCATAAATCTCCTTCTCTTGCGCCGAAAATTGTATTAAAATTTAGTAGTACCTTATTTCGATTCATGTAGCCTACTACATGATTCCTTTTTTTCAGAGAGCATACTCTGACAGCAGATGGGGATGAGGGGATGGGGAACACCCCCCAATATTTGATGTTGGGGGATGGCCTATGTGATCACCCCCCCCCCCCCCCCCCCCCCCCCAATGATCCAGGCAAGCATCTCCCAGAATAATTAAATGAACTGAGAGTAAGCAACGAAGGTACAGTACGGCCATAACACATATATTTCAGGATCAGTTTTTGAAAATTTAATGTCAATTTCAGAGTGATGTTGCTCACTGCCATAAGGCCCGGGAAGTGCCGTTTCCCGCAATCTGGGGGTCCGTAAAACAATTTTTCTTGAACGCCCCTACGCGCCAACCGTTGGTGGCGCTTGGCTTAGATGGTACTAACCACATCTGTCCCCCCTGCCAATATTCAACACATATCGCCGCTACTGATATTGACGACAATGTCTCAGTTTCAGCAAATCAGTGCGGTGTAGTCAGTCAGGAGCAACAGCCTGTACCAACTAGACATGTGCGGGCGGGAAACCACCAAAGTGTATATCCCCGCAGAAATGGCATTTGTTGACCTCATTGAAGAAAGCACATTGAAGTTTATGTCCATTTGACCTCTGGTGATTTGAAATGCCCTACCTGTTGTTCAAGACAAATGCTAGTTGACATTCTCCAAGTTTCGTTCAAATCCGCCAAAGTTAAAAAAAAAAAATATCGAATAAAACACAAATTTGACCTCGGTGACCTTGAAATCACTGTCATGTTTTTCGGGACCATCTTTTGTCCCCACTCACCAAGATTCATGTTAATCAGACTAACTCTGTATTTTCGCAAAAAAACAGACAAATTTGACCTCCGGTGACCTTGAAATCACTGTCATGTTTTTCGGGATCATTTTTTTTGTCCCCACCCACCAAGTTTCCATGTAATCGGACCAACTGTTTTTTCGTCAAAGCATGCGAATTAGAGGGCATCACCAGCTTGACGCCCACTTTCAAACTCATCCGAGATTTTGCTAAGACGACATGTGTACCAATTTCCAGACGTCGGATCAAGTGTTGAAGAGTTTATTGCGCTAACGCCTAAAGTTTCCGGCGACGGCTACACCCCTAAAACCATAATATCCCGAACACTTAGTGTTGCCGGGATATAATTAAATACGGCAATGAATCACTGCGCAGCCTTGCGTTCTTGCTCCACTGGGCTGTATCAGGGTGCACCGTGCAGTGTACGAATTCAATGGGAGAGTACCGGTGGCAATGAACATGCTCTATAGTGGTCCCACATACACACACGCAGAACGTACGTACAAAGGAGTTAGCCTATTGATGCAAGGTTTGGACCCCCTCTAGGGATTATAGACCCCTCTAACAAATCACCAAGAGCCAACCCACCTCCCGAGGAACACTGTATTCACAACTGATTGGATTGCGTTTATGGTTTCCTAGTAACGTCAAAGTGCACTTACACAAACTCCTATTATGTGCCAATCCTATCCAATTATTTCATTCCCGAGTGGGGAAGATAAATGTATAAATTCGTAGACTGTAGGATTTCCTGCACCATGTTTGCATTGTTTCTGTATATGTATCTCTCTCTATCCAATGGCAATGAAGCTTGGTTCTCAACAGCAGGCAATAATAAAAAATAAAAATAAGGTTTGGCTGGTTTGTGGACCACCGTTTTAAAAAGAGTTTCAATAGGATACCCCCCATTTTTCATGCCAAATGTCCATCTTTTCTGCCCCCACCCCCTCCCTCAAACCAAAAACCTTCACCCTTTACAATTTGCTGGCCATCTCTACCGGCAGCCTATCGATTGATTAGTGCTAATCTTCAGGTGTATCTTTAGGGTAAATTATTCAAACAGTGATTCTCACGGCGAAGTACGATTTAAAACAAATTTTACGGTAGCCCACAGCCAGGGATTAGAGTATGTGGAATCTCCTACCAAGTGTCCTAGGAATCCATCCAACCTGGGACAGGGTATGGATCAAACACTGCAGTGGGAGCCCAAGAACCCAGGCCGGGAACAGGCAAGAGGCAGCAGATACCCTGATTGTCTAGACTTAAATACAGCTAGTTTTAGGAAATAATTGTATAGCTTTGCTTTGCCAGAGCCACAACCAATGGCCAAAGAAAAAGGGCAACAATATAAATTATAGCTAGACTTGTAGCCTACCAATAAGCGCTCAATATTTGGCCTAGCCTATCAAACCAAGAAATAAATTAACCCCCCTTCGTTACAAAGAGGGGGCTACTTACCAGGGGCGACTTACCTTCTTGACTTACTACAAATTGCATTTTCGGCACGTCGCTTCAACACACCCTATACCACTTAAAAAAGAGTTCACAGCCCCCGGTACCGAACGCAAAGCCGTAACAGCTGGGAGCGGTACTGGGCACGCACTATCATTCCAAAACTTAGGCCCCGAGGTCCCCGGCTTAGTTGGGGAAGGACTGGGCGTGTTCCAGAGGTAAGTTGCCCCTCGGAAGTAGCCCCCTTAACGAAGGGGGGGTTACTTACTCAGGGATTCAGGGCACTTACCGTTCTTTACTTACTACAAATTGCAGCCTCCCACCTCAATGAGGTGGGAGCGGGAGCGAATTAATCCAACTAGAATACGACCACTCACCATAAGAAAGATGTCTGAGTACCGCCTCCGCAGTCAACCCAGACGACAACATCCGAGGGGCACCACCGTCACAGGCGAATGTCCCCGGCTGCCACAGCCCAACACAACCCTCTACGAGCGCGGCCGCGGGTGGGGAATGGGGAGAGGCACAAAGCCGACGCTTACCGAGGGGCCAGTGACCCCCCGGCGTGAGAGGCCACCAGACGCGGAACCCGAACCGCGAAAAACCCCCACGCTCGGGAGAAGCGGTGGCCCAAGCGGGAATGCCCTCCCGCAGGGGTCCCGAAAGGTAGGAAGCGAGATAGGTTTCTGAAATTCCATCTCGCAGCCTTTAGAAACTCCTCCACGGCACACCTTTATATAGCGCGAGGGAGGAGGCAACCCCCCCGCACATCGAGAGTCTCGCGCTCGAGACGGACCCACGCCCGGCGGATCACGCTGACGATACGCGACAATCGTATCCCTGGATGCGCGGTATGAGGTCACTGTCGTTAAAACAACAGCGACTACACGGACCACGGAGGTGACGGGTCCGATTCCAGGTTAACCCGAATGGCCCGAACCGGACACCACACCTCGTCCCCCTCCACTCCCCAAAAGCAGCGATGAAAATCGGGAGCCGGGAGAAGATTGACCGCTGCGTCTTAGTGAGAAACACGGTCGCGGAACCAGGCGGACCCTTATCGGCTCGAAACGCATATGGCCGGGGAGGATAGACGGAGCAAGCCAGCACCACGGCGCCGAGCCGATCCCGCCGCAAGAAGGAACGCTATCTCAACCAACAGCTGCGGCAGAGAGTCCGCTACAGTTCAATGGAGGCGCCGCTAGTATCCGCAGGACGTCCCACCAGCCCCTGGCGGAACTAGAGTGCGAATTCCCTACACTATCCAAGAACATGCTACGCCGGAAAGGTCAATTGCTTCGCATAAGACACCGTTGACCCATTCCCGAAACCGCTATTATAGCCCTCAACAGCGGAGCGGTAACCCCGGATCGTGTTCACTTGCGCCCTAAACTAACAAGTAGAGGAAAGCGGCCACCTCCCCGACATAGTTCGCGGCCCGAAAAACCTGGCGATCCGCACACCACCCTCGGTACTATCCGTTCGCGAATCCCACAGTCGAAGGTGTGTAAAACTCTCCGACCCCGGGCCCGCCATCGCGGCAGCATTCTCCGAAAGGCCCGACCCTCGGGGAGAATCCCTGACACACGCCCCGCACCCATGCCCAGGCCTCCGGATGCGGACGGTGCGTTCCCAGACCTGGAAGCACAGGATGTCCTAGAAGCCGTGGAGAATATCGCGGCGCCCCGCCAGCAACGCCAGAAAGTGGCCGGAACCACGCTCGGGTCCGCAAAACGACGCTACATGGGGACCCAACACTGGCTCCCTGCCAACCTTTCGATCAGGCCGAACGGCGGGAAGGCCTACGCATCGAGAAAGGCCCATACCAGACCAGAGCAACGACCACCCAGGCGCCCCTTGACTGTACTCGTGTGGCACAGAGAGGCGCTTGCGTTGCGAGCGATGCGAACAAGTCCACTTCCGGACGATGAAACGCCTCGAACACCGCTGTGCCAACTCCCACGTGACGAGACCACTCTGTCGGAGCATTAGTGATGCGCGAGAGCATGTCCGCGATGGAGTTCTTTTGAACCCTGAAGGTAACCGCCTGAAAACGCACCCCGTGCGTGCGGTACCACAGGAACAGATCCTATGTCACTGACCATACTCCGCGAATGCTTCCCGCCCTGCGGTTATGTACGATACTGTCGTGGTACTGTCGCAACGGACCGTACAGAAGGCCCGCCAACTCGTCTTTGCAATGATGTTCAAGGCCGGAACAACGCAGCAACCTCGAGCACAATTATGTGGGTTCCCCGTAACTCCCCAATCCCCCCACTTGAGCCAACGCAACTCCAGCGGAGGCGTCCCGTGAGCAAAGGTTGGGGGCGGGAAGCGGGAACCGTACCCCAGCTACGTGTCCCTATTCAGCCACCACCGGATTATCGGGTCCAGGTCTGGCTGCCACGGCAACTGGCGTCGACAGGATCCCGAGACACGGGCGCAACACGCCAAGATTGGCTCTGAGGGGCCATGTCCGCCTTCCAAAGGTACCGGTCCACTGGGTTCGCCACGAAGGCCGAGGAAACCGCCACGCCCGCGCAGTCAGAGTTCTGCCCTGAAGCAGCCGACACTCGGCTTGCATGGGGGCCTCCATCCCCCAAGGTGTTTTGGGGTTGCCACCTGAAGGGCCGTCCGCGAAGTTTACGAGCCATCCCAGGCTCCGCGCCAAGTCCAGAACCATGCGTGGTGGTGGTTTTTATTTTTTTTTGGTGTTTTTTTTTTTTTTTTGCTCCTCTGAACCTCCGGCCGCTTAGTCCCCCACCGTAACCAGTCAGTCCAGATAGTGAAGATCTGGACCCCCTACGACGGCAGATGAGGCCCCATGGCCCTCGATACCCGTGTACACACACTGGGCGCTGTCGACAACCCAAAACGGAGACTGTAATCGGTATTAGGAAAGCGCGGTCGCGAAGCCTAGGAAGAAGGCATCCTCCCGCCTGACGGGGATATGCGTATGCATCCGCTATGCCACCGCGTCGCTCAGAGACCCTCCGCAGGTGTTTGAAACTCACCGCTCGTGTTTCCATGCGGAAGTGCGGTGGTGGGCAGACGAAACGGTTGAGAGGACGCAGTGTCAATATCGAGCCGCCACTAACGTCCCACTAGGGCGTCAGGAAGAAGGAAGCCACAAACCGTGGCACTTCCTGTGGGAGGAGGGGAGTAAAGGCCCCCTTGGCCAAAAGGTTTCGATCTCCCTCTCCAACAACGACGCCTGGGAGCGGTCCCGCGGACCGGCGTAGCCCCGAAAACCGCCCGCCGCTTCAACAAACCCTAGAGCTCGCGGGAGGCGCCGTAAACTCCAAGACGATACCCTTGGGGAGAGCGTGGCCCGGATTCACCTGTCGCGAGGTGACAGTGGGCGACGCCCCCCAAAGTCCGGAGATGACCCCCCATAGGTGGGGTCCGCTTGTGGTGTTCCGGGACAGGGGGCCGATATTCACTTACCCCCGTGCTGGCTGGAGGCATCGCCTCCTCTGCCATGGCGGGAGAATGACGCCCCCCTTGCTTGCCGGGACGCTTGGCCGTGTTCCCCTCCTGCTTACGTGGGGGGGAAACCCTCCGCCCTCCGGGAGGGCCGGAACCCTGAGGGCTCCCCCGAGCGCGGCGGCTCTGGACCAGAAGACTTTCCCTACTACCGGGCAACACGTCTCCGTCCTCCAGTACGTTTCCACCCGGAAGCGTCCTGTTCCAGTACCCGGGGAAAACAGCCTCCGAGGAGGTTGGGGACCAAAATAAGGGCGCTCTGGAGTACGCCCGCGGCGAGCGGAGTGAGGTTCAAGTCCGGTAGACCCATGCTCCGCCGCAAAGAGACGTTGCCCTAACGTCAAAGCGGCAACTGATCGCGCCGTTCTAGTACCGCCGCCTGGACCTCGCCTCACCTCCCGCAGTAGAGGGCTCCGCATCGTCACTGGGCGAACCACTCCGCTAATAAAGCTGGAGAACCGAGACCTTGATACCGAATCTCGCGCACGTTCAAAAACCGAGAATGCGTCTCGGTCCTCCTGGTCCCGATCCTTCAAACTAAGAAGACCTTCCCCTTCCCTGGCCGGAGAACCGGACGTCCTCCCGACAGGACCAGCCTGGCCCACGCCTCCGTCGGAGGGTAGGGAACGGAGATGCATCGTACTGTCCTGGGTTACTCGCAGATGCGGTCCTCCGGCTGTGGGACGCTCGACGGGGACGTCCCAGGCCCCTAGGCCTGGAAAATCTGGAACACGTCCAGCGCCATAGGGAGATAGGAGCGGGCGGAGGCGATCCCAGTGCTGGTCCGAACGCGACAGCCTTTCGGTCCTCCGTCGCTGCCAATCCTGTGTCTTTGGGGGACAAGTCCAGGGAAAAAGCCCGATCCAGTACCGTCACCGGCCGCAGCGTAGTCTGCTCAACGAGGCCCGTAACGGGGGGCTCTTCTTCCTTCCTCCACTGAAGGGACTCCTGGCCCGACGGGCCCCCCTCAACGTATGGGCTGAGATTCCAGCCGCTAAGACCGGAGCGCCCGACCCTGACCAACGGTCGCATGCGTGCACGTCGATCTCCGGCTTGAGGGACCGGCGGGGAAAGATCGAAGTCTGTCTCCCTCGAAGGCTCCATCAGACCGAAAAACAGTCGGAGGAGAAGTACGGGGAGGAACAACAGGACACTGAAAACCATCCGGGCTCGCGGGGGGCTGTGTCCGGAGTTGTCGAGGAGGGGGGGAGTGGACCAGCGACCCGGAGGAGGAGGCTGTCAACTCGGAGCGTGACAGCCCGTGAGCACAACACCAGTCGTCAGGGAATGAAGAGCTTCACAACGTGGAAGATAATTGCCCGCCTGAAGCATCGCGCTTCTGCTTGGACTTACGGACGTACGAGGAGGGGGGTGTTGCTCCGTTTCCTCCGAGGAAGAATGAGGAGGAAAACTCGTTTCCCCGTCGCACAGACGGGCCTTGCCGTCTGGGGCGGGATCGGAGGACAACAAACTCCGACCCCGTCCCGAAGTCTCATGACCGAAGTTCCCAGAATCGCAGGAGGGGGATGGGGCATCCCGAAGAGAGCAAGCGGGGAAAACCCGTCGCGAGGTTTGATTGGGCTGCAGCCCAGGGGGCAGCGCCCCCAAAAACCCCGGGGTGCGCCCATGACGGTGCGCCTACGGACGACCGACGTTGAGATCCAACTGGGGGGCGCATAACAGTTGACTACGTCACCGACAAAGCACTGTTGGGACGGCCGTCCCCTGAACACGGTACCAGGGCCTGACGATCCGAAAAGATGGGAGAACGAAAAAAACAGATGGCTGTGGTGCTCCCCAAGGAACCCGTCCCCCACTGGAGGAACGTCCCTGGACCTGCGCCCCCGGCGCAGTAGACGTGCCACCCCCTGGCAGGCGCAACATGGTCCCTGGTTGGTTGGCTGAGGCCGGACCCGAACACGCGGGAGGCCCTGCCCTAACCGCGTTGGGCATTTCGACGAAAGGGTTACGGCACGCCGAACGTAGTCGTCTGCAAAACAGCGGTCTCCGCGGGACCCCTTCATTCCCCTCACCCCAGGCCGACTCCGCACGGCCTCCTGAGGGAGGGAAGAAGGGAGGGGGACTGAGACACGAGGTGCCCGAGGGATCGCAATGGTCCCTGACCGACCCGTGGTGACGATAATTAAGTCCGTTGCTCCTTCAACGAGTGACCGTCATCACCGGAGTCTCGGCCCCCGCAGGGCCCTCATTCCCCCCCTTACTGGCGGACCCAACAAAGGAGCCAGCAGTGGAGGGTGAAGGAAGACAGGACTCAAGGTCCGACGCGCCTAGAACTGGGGACCCGTAGGATCCCCACCAAGCGTTGATTTTGAGCGCACGCGACGCCGACGCCGCAGTAAAATGGGAGGACCTCTGATCCTTGCTGGAGTGCCTGTGTGCTTCGAGGACACTGTAACGTAATGCTCTTTCATTAACAAGAACTGTACAAAAGCAAACTAAACCAGAGTTAGTAAATCAGTCGTGTACTCAAAACTAGAGTATCTACATAGACAATGTACTCGAAAATGTCAAAGAACCCGGAGAGCCGCCGGGGTCCCAACCAATGACCCCTGCGGCCCTACTCTATAAATCAAAGTTGCAACTTGGACCCCCTAGTGCTTATCCGTTCCGAGAGAATATGGGCAAAACGTTAAAACTGCAGCTAAACGGTAAAGGCCTCACCCCCCACTTCGCTTCGATGGGGGTGGGGAGGGAAAATCATGACGGTCCAGAGGCCCGCTTATGGGGGAACCCAAAGACACCCCAAACCCCTGTGTCTAAGTACGGCCCCCCATGCCACCAGGGAGGGGAAAAATCCCTATCGGGCGAAAATAAGAGGCCGCAAAGCTACTGGCGTGACTCACCGCGCAAAGATGGTCTCATCTACAGAAGGAACAAAAATGCTAGCAGGCATGAACATGAAATGAAAATTTTTGCCCCTAACCCCAGCTATAGCCTGCAAAACAGCGGCAACATATTCGTGACATATGGAATACAAATAGGCTATAGACCACAACAAATATGGCCCCCCCAATGGCATCCTCTGAGCGAATGCTAAAAAAAGGAACGGAGGGTGCCCTACTGATATGTCACCTTAGGCAACCGCCTGAGTTCCAAGCGCTCTGAGCGCCTGTGGGCCTAGCCACACCGACGACGGGTAGGGAAAACACACAGCCAAGTCAAAACGGACGGAAACCCCCATAGCCACAGTGTGTACAATCCTAGTGCAAAGCTAGCGATAGGCGAAAGAGGGGAAACCCGCTTACACTATTGAGGGAAAACACCCCCTCCCGGAGCCCAATGGGGCGTACAGAGCCCAGAAAGGCTCAACGAACCGAAACAAGATAGGGGGAAGGAATAACGTCACCTACCCGGGCGGGGAGGGAGGGAGAAACCCCAGTTTCCCCACGAAGAACGGTCTGCCCGAACGAAGCCCCAAAACAAATACCCCCGGGACAAACACAAGACGCACTGGCCCCTATCTAAATTACGTCCCAAGATCTGGCAGGAATGAGTGAATTAATTACAGAAAATACACCCACAACCCCCAAAAAGAATATAAACCACCTGATAGTGGTTGGAAAAGTGTCAGAAAGTGGCGTGAGAATCGTAAACCTCAACGAGATAACAGTAGCCGTGTGTTGCTGTGCAACACACACCGAACAAGAAGATAGTGAAGCCCCGTACCGCTCCCAACTAGTTACGGCTGCGTTCGCTACCGACCGAGGGGCTGTGCTTAACTCTTTTTAGTCACTGGTATAGGGTGTGTTGAAGCGGCCGTTTGCCGAAAATGCAATTTGTAGAAAGTCCAGAAGGTAAGTGCCCTGAAGTAAGTAGTTCACATATTTCATAGAAAATTGTGCCTCCCAGCTGATGAAGCAGAACGCTTTCCTGGAACTTCCCGACACCCTACAGTATACACATGAGTTCACAGGAGGACCCGGGGCCACCCAATTATATTAAGGGAACGAAACTGGTAATGGATCAATTTGACAAAGCTGAACATTCATTATCAATCTGGATACATCCTCCGTCCTGGGTTATTTCTCTCTCACCAGCCAGGATGATCCAGTAGCATGTGCAGCTAAGTCTGTTCAGGGTCAGCAGGAGGGTGAGCCTTGCTTGGCCAATGTTTTTATTATCACTGTATTGAAGCTACCCATTCTCAGGGGTTCGGATATACAGTATCTTCATTTATTGTTCCAACTGACCATCATGTTGTAGAGTAACTTATAAAAAGTGTTACACTTGCCAGCGGCAATAGATGAGTCTGGGGGCCTCATGGTCTAGGGTAGAGAGGGCCCTCCGCTGCCGTGATCACCAAATTTGGTATGTAGCTAGTCAGCCAATGTGGCAATCTGACCGAGAGCGAATTTGATGCATAATTCTAGAGGCGCCTGTTGCTGTATAATATGTAGGGTAATCAGAGTAGCCTATCAGTTAAAATGGCGTACCTCATATTAACATCACGTAAAGAAAAAATTGTTCTATTGTCACGTTTAGATTCTTTCACTGAAAACGTGCTGTTCCAAGTTCTGTACATCAATGCAGCAGGGGCCCCCTTTTGGTCTGTCTACCCCACTCGAGCCCATAGGCGTTACTATGCCGATTGGATAGCACAGACATGAGTCTGTGTTTGTTGGCTAATTCCTGATCAGTATACTGGTGCAGCCTTCTATATCTGCCCATCATTTCTATCTCGTCAGTAAACATTCCCACGACCCCATGAACACCCACCTGACGCTAACCCCTAACATTAGTGTAATAAATCATTGTTTTGATTGAGTGAGTAATGACTAACAAAAGTTGTGTTGTGTTAGGAATTACTCATTGGCTAACGACTAACCATTGCAACCACTTTCCCCCCACTCCGAAAACAAAAGTTTTCATGGAATGATGGTCCCAAATTTGAGATGTGGCATACCGGATGGTTTTAATGTAGAGGCTCCACTCGCACACTCCAGGCTTGGTTTATTCGGTTTCGACTACATCTGGTCTTTTAACAAGATACAAAGTAAGCTACAGTTCTAACCAAATGTTGAGGTGTTCATGTGAGAGAAATGGGCATCCGCCAAGGGTTAAAAAGGAGGTAACTATCAAAAGGTAACACAACCCGAAATCACCTCTAAGTCTAATCTACTAAAGTGAAAACAACCCAATCAACGCTGCTAGAGTGAGACTCACATAGGAAACTGTGCACTACACCACTACTTGATCAGCACTCAGCAGTGATCCTCAAGACTAGATAGGAATCAAATTGGCCTAATTGGCCTAGCTGAATAATTTAACCCCAATCCAGGCTCTGCTTACATGAAACTCTTCATTACCCTAGGCGCTGGACTATGTTCTGTCCACAGAAAGATGCGGGCCGAACGCTAGGGCTATGAGTATGATCATACGTTAGGCCATTAACACTATGTTTGGACAATAAGTACGGTACAGCCGTAGGGTGCCGGCTTTTCCGAGAGTATGTCTCTGATCCCGTTTTCACACTGGTTATGCCAAGCAATGTGCAAAGATTTTTAGATTAATGGTAATTGTTGAGGTGGAGTTTAAATTAAAAAAAAGGTCGGGATAAATCTTTTGATGTTTTGGCGACCTTTCAGTCAGAAAAACATAGTAATTTGGCTTTCGACGTACGCAGCCCATAGTGCCAACGGTCTCTAGCAGACGACACTGTTCGTTTTTCTTATGTGAGGCGTATGCTGATTGCTCAATCATGTAAGAGCAAATGAGTCTAATGTTTCTGCTATAATATTCCGAATCTGCATCAGTGATGAAATGTCTCAGTTGTTAATTCGAACAGTAGATTTCTAATATATTTTCAGAGTCCGTAACCGTCACACTAGATAGTATTACGGTATCCTGAGATCTGATTTCACCGCATCCTGCCAGGGAAAATAAATTGCAGAGAAAGGTCAGAAAATGGCTGCTTTGCCTACTTCACCTCAAGTATTGCGGATTAGTGTTACGCCTCCAGTCCACTTAATTTATAGGTCAGTGGCGGAGACTAGACGGTACCAACAAACAAATATGAATAAGACTAATTGTTCAACACTGGGGTACACTGCACATTATAGAACATTATATATATAATCACAATGCTGACATTACCTTGACCTCTTCCTCAAATGGTTTCACATAGGGAGATCCCCTCATTGTCTGGACCTTGACGATGTGGTCGTCAAGGACGACCTGGATATCATCAACGCTGGAGAGGATGGACACACCCTGAATGGAGAAAATGGAAGAGGAAGAGAATGGAAGATGAAGAGGATGGAAGATAAAGTGTAGGTTAGGGAGCATGATGAACACACAATGCAAGATGGGGATCAAGAACCTTTGTCATTCGGAGGACATCACAACCCAAGTATGTACATGGGATAGGTTTTTTTTTAAAAGAAGAGTATTCTGAGCCACTGTTCAACAATGCTAACTGCAGGACACAGCGGTTTTTAAGGGGGCTGCTCAATGCTAGAATTATGCATGAAAAGGGCATATACCCACGATAAAATAAAGAATATGCATAACTTCTCGAAAAATGGGCCTCTGGTTACTTCTCTGTTCCAACCTCTGTTTTATATTTATTTACAGGCCAAAATAGTGTCTAACTCCATTCCAATATGGGACCGGTCCTGCATGCAAAACAATCATCCCTAGTATATCAGAACAAATTTGTATTGACTTCTTACAACATAATACTGCCTTTCAATACTGAACAATAGCGCTTGTTGGGCTTGATGATCCACGGGAACAGATTGACCCAGTCTTGGTGATATTATTCATGATTATTGTGAGACAAACCTCATCTTGTCTATGTTCCTAGACAATGAAGGCAAGCCAACCTCATTACAAGGTGGAGGTATCATGTAACTTTATATAGCGGTAATGGTTTTGTAGATTACTAACTGTATCTCTGTATGGTGTAACTCAAAGTAGACATCACTCCATTCAGCTTTCATCTTCTCCATGGCCTTCTCTAGAGAATACTCCTTAGAGGCAGCGCCACCTATCTCCTCCAGCCTGAAATGGAATATTCAAAATAATCGATAAATTCACTCATCTCCTCCCAGATGAGAGTGAGGTAGGGGGGAGGGGTGTTTCCTGCATGGTGCAGGGTGTTCATCCTTATCCTTCTGATATTTTGGGTCAGTATTTCAGGATGCCTACATGCAAAATAGTGCACTATTTATTGACATTGTATCGCTTATTCAGTATTCACAGACCCTTCTTACTCCTGCAGACAGCAATTTCTTCACCCAACCCCCGAGGACTCCTTAACTTCCACTGGATCTCATGTTGAGTAACATTGTTCTAAACAGTATTTAAAGCCACGTCAAACCACATCAAAACATCTTTAAAACATCACAAGCCTGTTGCTACAGATGACAAGGTATTTTTGAGATGATATTCACAGGATAGTGATAAAAATATATTCCGAATAATATCTTGAAGATATTCTCTCCTCTCCAGAGACCTTCAGCTTAATATTTCTCCTGGTTGTTAGGTTCACCTACTTTTCTAGATGCTTGTTCAGTCCGAGTTCTAGCATCTGGAACAATGACGTCTCTGGCTCAGGCGTCAGTTGGAATCCACCACCTCGCTCATCTGAAAGAACGAAACGAATCGTCCAGTTCGAGAAAACAGGTCTGAATATTGTGTATCACTGATTGCGTATCTGACTGTGTATCTTGATACCTACCCTCTGCCAATGTCTGTCCCTGATACCGGGGTGTGCTAATAGTGCTCAGTACAGGCATGTGCTGCTTGAATTTCTCAATCCTTCCCTTGATGTTGTTTGAGATCCTCTGAGGGCCGGGCTGGTCAGAGAATGTCTTGGCCAGTTTTTGTAGACTGCGGAACATTGTATCCACCTTGTTAGTGATCTCCTCAGCATCGAGATTCTGGAAAGGACCTTGGAAAGAAGAAAATTATAAATTGTTATAAAAGTGTGGAGAATTTATGTTGAGATACTGTCCAACAGAAAGGAATGACATTACCTATCCTGGGTTTACCCCTTCTACTTAACATAGGTTTTTGCACTGAATTTATGGAACCCACCAAACAAACTCTTCATTCAAACCAATACCTGCTACTGTGCATTCATAGTCTGTTCATGGAATTCCAGCGCTGTGTTCCAGAGGTTGTCATAGGGCTGTTTCAGCTGGTGCATCACTCCCACACCCTAGCATTCTACCAATACCTACCATTCATCCATAGCTCAAACTGTGTATGGAATTCCAGCGCTGTGTTCCAGAGGTTGTCATAGGGCTGTTTCAGCTAATATATCACCTCCCACACACCCCTCCATTCTACCAATACCTACCATTCATCCATAGCTCAAACTGTGTATGGAATTCCAGCGCTGTGTTCCAGAGGTTGTCGTAGGGCTGTTTCAGCGGTACATCGTTGTGAGCAGAGGGAACTGCGTCGCCTCCCACTCTAATAGTTCCTCCTCCTGGTTGATTCCATCCAGCTCGTCTCTGGCCGCATCCAGCTGGGCCTGGATCTCGTTTAGTTTGTCAACGTTAGATTTCATCTCCTCCAAAACCCATCATCTGGACAGAAAAATATGGCGATTTCAGTGTTTCTATTCCATAAAGTTTCGTACACTTTGTCCAGATGTGGATTTTCGTGCATCTTCTATTTCACATAAGGGACAGTCCAGTTGAGTTTATCATTCACAATTGGCTGTGGATCCTATAGGTCGAACTGCATGCAATATCTAGAGGGGGGGGTGCAAGATAGTAAAATTATCTGAAATCACCTCATTGGTACAGTTTATTTTCAGTTTTGTTTTCTTTCCCCATATTAAAAGCGCGGGGAATTTTACTTCATTCACCTGATATGGGAGATGCTTGCCACTAGCATGGCCCTGTCAATAGAGCAGGCACAAACACGACAAGGAGGGCAGGAGTGAGTGATTATCATCCTGGTATGGCCAAACCCACTCACCTGCAAGAGGTGATCACTACAACTTATAACAGGATACCATCCACAATACAACCCTCCCAGTATACAGGGGCAGGAACAACATGGCTTCAATTACACCAGGTAATAAAGGCAGCTGGTTACTCCTCCCATAAGTGAATTAACCAATCATAGTGTCTATATTTGTACTACCATTGGTGAACAGAATTTACCTAATTTTGGCATACATGGTTGGAAAGAACATTACTGAGGTTGGGAGAACATCTCTTCAAGAAGCTTCTTCACCTGGGGAAATTTTATTCGGGTTTTAGGCTCAACCAGGAACATATTTGCATAAAAAAATGCACTTTTCTACCCTGGGAGAGATTGAGGGTTGTTCAGTTGAGATTCAATGAACCAATCCCAACCCCCCACCCCCCCCCCTCCAATATATTTTGGGGTACACCACTGTCTGCAAGAAGAAACCGGAACACTGCAAGTTAGTACCACACAGGCACACCAAAAAACTACCAAACTACCAGGAAGGTTAATGGTTTATTAATATGAACAATGAATGTGAGGACAGTGATACAAAGAGAGATCCAACAGAAAAAGAGATGTAAGTATTCGGCCAACTGTACCCTCTCAATAGTGTCATTAAGTTATGACATGGCATGATTATAACCGGAAGCAAAAAATTATACCACCATATAAAGAAACTGACATCAAATTGGTGGAGTTGAACCATATACATGTGTCATGGCACTTTGATTTTTTTCTCTCTTAGTGAAAGGGGGTACATGAAAGTAGAGTTATGTCAACAGTTGACCCTAGGAACTACATTTTATCAACCCAAATAATTCTTTTCATACTGCAGATGAAGGCACAAAAATCCTACTTTCAAATCGGTGTCAGTATTTGGAAGTTAACAGCCAATATTTTCCAAATATAGTTCTGATCCTAACTCTAATCTAAACTCAATTTCAAACTGCATCGCATCTCTAACCAAGCATTTATTAGTTTCCATCCAGCTTTAACAACTAAATAGTATTCTCTTCAGTCATACAAAAAAGCAGGACAGATATGGAGCTTCTAGATATTTCCAAGCAAATGGACTTGTCCAAGTTTAAAAGGGAGGTTGAAGGAAATGACAAATGGGGGATGAGCTCTAGTCTGGAGAGGACATCAATGTTATAGCAAGGGCAGTGAAAGAAAGAAGGGGTGACAAGAACGAACCAGATATATACCCAACCTTTCCTCGAAGCTGCAGCAGGAAAGTTGGGTAATGATAAAACAGGCAAGAATAAATAAATAGCTTTAAGAGAAGCAATAATAGCATTAGTTGCATTGTACCACATCATTCTGATACATGATGCACAATAGGTTTGACAAGAAATACAGCCACCTGAAGCAATGCAACAAGGACCATCTAAAAGAATACTATGGGATCCCATGAATCTCAAGAATGAACAAAGACTTCAGGGCATTTGAGTAAGATCACGCACTAAACATTATATCAGAATAGGAAGAATCAAACAACAGGATGAATTTACATAAAGATATTAAGTGCTAAGCTCAATTTCAGTATAAGTATATCAAGTATAATGGTTATGTGAATATGACTTGACGACTTTGGGTAACCACTGTAGCTTACAAATATGGAAATTCGGGCAGGATCGGGGAAAAAATATAACAGGATATGAAGGAGAATATCATTCATTTCCAGTGCTTACCTATTTCCATTATCCTGTTATCAAGGCTCAGAATTGAAGCTTTCAGTGTGTATAGCCTTCTGCATATGCCCTCCCCACCCCACCCCCTCAAGAAAATAACCCTATGACATGTCCTTTTCTAATCTGTGCTAAGTTAAAGGACATCTATTACATGACTAGTGGGCTTTAAGTACTGAAAAGTTTATTGTCTATATGCTTTACATTATTTAATGCTTTAATGTTTTATGCTATATATGTGAGAACTCACGTAAGGGATGTTTCAGATTTCTCATGCCTGTAGATGAAGGTTCAGTCAAGACAAAGAACATTTTTGCTCCAGTGTCACTCTCAGAAGGGGTTAACGTTCTTTCTATATTATGTCAACTACCAAATTCAATTATGTCCTCACCTACAATTCATACCAATGCTGCCCCCTCCAGGGTTAATAATTCTCACCTCTTTCTTCCTGAATGATTCCACCTCTTTGTTATACTCTTGTAGTTTCTCTTCAAAGAGCTGCACTTTCTTCCTGACCTCATCCTCAGCTTGCTCTTTCTTGGTCATCAGTCGCCTCCTGCTGAGCTCAAACACGCTCTGGATCCGGTCCGGCCAGTGGAACACAGTGCTATTCAGCTTGATATCTTCATCTGCAATAGTAAGGTTGACATTGAAGGGATGGCTAAAACTCAATTCAGTCATCAAGTTTACTATTATCAATATCAACAATTCTCATAAATGGACCCAAAACGTATTAATATGAATGAGACTGGGGTCACAAAAAAATGTGATATAGGTTCCCTATTGATTCTCCACTAAGATTCATCTGCTTTACCAACAAACTGACTTTACAAGGTTTGAATCTGAAGATTCTGATCAAAATTCTGCTAGACCCACACAGTCCACCGTTTTGCTATGCCATTGTAGAAGCGTTTTTATTTTCGCTGACTTTTTAACTTTCTAAAGGATGTTGCTACAAACATAAGATACCGGGATAAGGCAATTCCAGGATTTCATGAGAGGAAAACACTGCATCTATCCAGGTTGAAAAAGTGGAATTTCTTTTCAAGATATTTTATTGAATATTTGGATTTTGGTAATTTGTGAATGCAATTAGCGAGAAGAGGTCTGTAACAATGCCAGGTCCTAACAACCTGTCCCCATCAAGATAACCTATTTATGGTATCAGTTATATGGTTAAAATCTCAAACAAAAATTAAGTACTGAAGCGACTTCTGGTCCAGAGAGGAGATGGAATGGGACGAAAAAGGTCAGAACCTTTTTTTTTATGGTATACTTGCCGAGCACAGAGGATCAAGCCTATTCAAGGCCGCAGCATGGTTGCAGACCTGAATACTGCACCTCATTTGTCAGCGGCAAATCCTACCGGGCACAAAGACAAGGCAATGTCTCTTCGGCGGTACCCTAATATGGGGGTGGGGGGATCACATGCAGACACAACTTTCAAATTCCTACCCTCGTTCGTCCTTGAACCAATCCCTTGTGCTGAGCGACCTGTGAGCTACGTTGGATGGAAAAAGTATTCTTTTGATTGAGACATCTGGGGAAGGAGGTAGCTACTTACACCAGCTCACTACCTAAAGCATCACTTACTTTGCAGGAAAGCATAGTCCAGCAGGAACATGAGTCTATTGGCTGCCTCCTCAATCTCGTCCTTCAGCTTGAAGACGGTCACCTCCGATGACTCTCGAAGATCCGCAGACATGGCTACCACCTCAGAGGTTGTTGTGGGGGTCTCGCAGAGTCTGTCTGCAATCTCGTCGTATCTGCGGCAAATCCTGAACAACAACCGACCTAACACGTCTAAATTGTGGTTCCACTAATACTCTCCACATCGTTAATTAAGAGGGGAGGGACTTGCACCAGCTCACATTTGGGAAACTACTATCAACTATGGCAAGTTTGTCAATCTCTGGGACAAGAGTAGTGTCTGGGGATAATTATATATATTCTTGATTTGTCAGATTTTAATAATTGGTGGATTTGACTCATCTGTCCTGGCAAAATTGGAGGTCTTGGAGGTCAAATCCTGCCAAACCATCACTTCGTTCCGAAAGCATGTTATCAAATACTTAAAAAGATCATAATAATCCTAGAATAGCCATTGTGGTGGAAGTAAATATCTTACACACATGGTGAGAGTAAGGGCTGGTTGGGGGGTGGGTAAGGTGGAAGTTGTTCACCAGGGTTTTATTGGGGCACTGGGGGGAGGGGGGTTATTCTCAACGTTTACACTATTTTCATACTCTTTTTCACCTGGGAGTGGCCACTTTGATAAGCCCACAAGGGTTTCCAGATCATTTCCTTTCACTTATTGCCTTTTCCTGATCGTTCCTAATTAACATGTTTGTTTATACGTTTGTCCATTGGAAACCAAATAAATGGAATGGAATGAAATTCGAAGTCATCCAAGGGTCAAATCCGCATAAAATATGTGACTTTTCCTAACATTGCCAGATCTGAAACTTGACGGATGTAGACTACATTGGGTCCTGCAATCGAAGATGCATTTCTTTGCAACTGAGAAAAAAACAACACTTGATGAATGCAATGAACATGGCGCCTTAAAAATGGGTAGCTGTGTCCTATCTTACCCTTTATTGAGGTTCCTATTCTCCTCCACTTCAAAGTTGACCAGTTTTATCCTTGAGTCTATCAGCCCTGGCACAGAGGTCAGAGTTGAGGAGGCGGCAGTCTAGGCAGAACATCTGACGGACGGTGTGCGTAGGGAGGAGATCTCGTCGTTGAGGGCTGGTAGCTGGCCCAGCTTGGTCTTGTCACCCTGAGGGAGTGGCGCTCCTTCAGGAAGCTGGTGACCTCTGCTTCAGCATTGTTGTTCAGGAGATCACTGTAGGGTTTGTATGTGTTCAGGTACCTGACAGATTGAAGAGGTATGAAAACTGATAATTATCTTCACTGATTAGTTCTTCACACCAGTTTTAATCTATATCAAACAATCAACAGAGGCCTTAAAGTACAATGGTCACAAAAAACCAACTTTTCATAATTCTCTGGGGAATATTATCAAAAAATGCAAATGACCCTCAAAATTACCAAGAACTGACTTCAATGACAGTAAAAATTATATTTTGTACTCTGCGCAGAGGGACCTCATTACGTCACAAGGGAATTTTTTTCTGCTAGTTTGTGCTGTTATATCATATGAACACAGCGGTCGAAAGATTACTAAACATGCGTGCCCGAAACACGCACTGATGCGAAGAGTGTGAGTGTTTTGATTTTATGCGCGCGCATCTATCGTGATTGCGGAGCTTCCTAACAAAACGATGCACTACTTGCACATGTTTTATTTTGTAAACTACTTTGGTCAAAAAAAAATTCAAAAAAAAAAAACTCATACAACCTGTAATGAAACTTTTCTTTTTTTTTGCTGGAAGGATCAATGGGACACAAAAACAGTGTGAATTCTTAAGAAAAATCATTTTGTGACCATCATACTTTAATGTACAAAAGTCATCACCAATATGTCTCTTCGAACCGGAGCAGGTGAAGAGTCAAAATCCCACACCCCCAAATTTAAAGATCCAATCAAGTTGCTCTATTTAACAAATTCAATGAATTTGACCTTGACTGATGGGTCACAAGGGGCAACAGATCCTGAGATTCAATCAAATTGAAATTTTCCTTACAACTGCACTAGAGCAATAACAATAATGAAAATGATTCTACTTCCTCAAATTTGAGAATTGTGATCAATATTGTCTATGCCTAAAGAGTCTGTGCACTTGTTATGCACATGCAATTGGCCAATACCTTGGGCATGGTCAGTGAAATGTGGGTCATCGTCAAATTTGAAGTGACCCATGTGGGTCACGTTCCCCAAATGGTGAGTCACAAAGATGGCTCTGGGGTGAATCATTTCACTAGAATTATGTAGAAAATAATAGGAATAGGTGAGTCAGTGTACAAGAATTGTATGACAATGACTCACCCTGTCCCAGGGAACGAAAGTTTGGTGACCTAATAGTACATACCATATTCCAACAGAAAACTGCCCTGGGCACTCGCAAAAAAACTTTCAAAAGGGATGCTAATGAGATGAAACCCAGTCAAAATCGCATTACCCTCCAGACTACTCATCATCATTACTCACATCATATCATATTCACATACCTATTGGCCATTTAACGATGTTTTTACATGCATTTCTTTCACCACATAAACAGAACAATATCACCTGAATTCCACCACCAACAGTAATTCTGTAACCCTGTATCACAACATATATCGATGTTTGCAGTGAATACTGCAGACTTTGCACCGTTGAACCAAGCTAAAAGGAACAACTGTTAACATTAGCCTCATTTTCGTTTTTTTTTTTTTTTGAGCATGTTATGTTCCACAGTAGTGCTTCCACACCTTGGAAGAAAGTTGGTGGATGTTCCAACACCTTAGCGAAAAGTTTGGGGTGGTATTCAAAAGGAATACGATGAATATATAGGTTATAACGTTTGTCATTGCTCACTTTGTCGGGCCAACAGTATTCAGCTTGAATATTTCCATTGCTTGGTCAATAAAGTCGATCACCAATGGCTCGTCCAACTTCACTGATCTGAGAGCAACTTCTGGTGTGCCATTTGAGGGAATATGGCACACTCAACCTGTTAAAAAGGAGGCAATAGTAGAAATTTAAAGAGTTATCCATACATTTCATAATGAAGATACGTTTCCCCATTAAAAGACACATCATGAAATCTCAGAAAAGCTGCAGAGACAAATCCTAGGTAGAGCAATCTGGATGTGCGAAGTGTCAGTACGTGTGCATTTATTATAAACGCAAGGAGTGCAATCGCCTTCCAGCATGGATTGGGGGACATTTGAGCTTCTAGGCTACAAGCAGAGCGACTGATGCTGAAAGACAGTTGTACATGCCTTGCACGTAGACATTGGAGCTGATAAGATGAGGTTGTCCTCATGACTTACCCTTTGCAGGCCCTCCGCAGACTTGATGACCTGTGAGAGGCATTGCAGTATGATATCGCGAGCCTCTCTGAAAGGAGGGTCAAAGCAGATCTTTGGCTCATCCACCCTCAGTTTAATGATCATCACCGGTGGCATCACATACCGCAGTCCATGGTACTCCTCACCAAAATCATTACCATCCTGGGAAGAAGAAAAAGAAATTGAATCGTTCTTAAAGATGGAGTGGAATCAGTCCTGATCATAATTCAGACCCCCCTCCCATCAGGGCAGCTGCTGCTCATTTAGTGGAAATTTTCCTTGGAAGTATGTCTGGTCAGACCTTGAACCTTGAAAGAATACTAGCCAGCACTCCAGTGGGGAGTAGAACGACCAGGATGGGTTGGCAACCAAAAAAAGAGATGTTATTGAGCCAGCTCCATTGTAGCAAGGTGCCTACAGTTAGCAAATGAAGATATTTTTGGCGAAGTTTTGTAGTCCTATGTGAATGTATTTTCTGGCAATGAATGGTACTTATCATGAATGAGAATAGTCTGTGAAGAACTCAACCTGGGTAAGCCACCACTGACAAGGAACGCCAAATGCCTGAAAAAGTTACTTCTACTCTTATTAGAATAGGGAAGTGGAGATCACAATCCTCCAGCATGTCTCTGAAAGCAGACTATTCCCAGGAGTCCATATTCACTGCTACCTAAGCCGTGCTACACAGTCCAACGGGATGAAAAATTCTGTTAATAAGTCCAATCAAGTAAGGAAGAGCCAGTGCCGGGGGAAGGGAACGATTGCCCCAGAAGTTTCCAATGGCACAGCAGCAGTTATGGCCACCTATACCTACGACTGTTGATATAGGGGGTTAGGCTACCTAACAAACGAGCCACAAAGTGACCAAAAAGCTAATGGGTATTTTCACCTCTGAACGGGCCACAATTGTCCCCAAGAGTCCTGAAACCAGACAAAAAGGCCTTTACTAACTACTAAACAACCAAGGACTAACGTAAACTATCACAGAAAGTCAAGAACTTTAGTCAGCTCTTATAGAACCCTCTTTGTGAGGTTCAGTGAACACTGGCATGAATAGAATACTGTGGTGGTCAGCTCCCAGCTACAAGAATGTGCCAGGTCCCTGCAGCTAGCAGGTGGAAGTACTGCAATAGTTAGTGGTAAAAGGTGAGGCAGCACAGGGGCAAGGTAAATAGTGAAGGTCGAGTGGTTGGTACATTTGGTGGAGCGTCAGCCTCCCACCCGGGAGATTGTGATTGGAGTCCCAGTCGGGTCATGCCAAAGACTAAAATATGGTACCTGTTGCCTTCTCGCTGGGCGCTTAGTACAAGAGACTGGAGCAAGGACAAACAATCTTTTTCATCTCAGTTTCACCCTCTGAGTTTTAGTATTCTTAGAGATACTCAGCAACTACTTGAGGTATTAAAATTTCTGTGGTTCTACTTGCATTCAGTTGTTCATATCAGCGCACTGTTGGGCACACTTGCACTTGCTAGCACAGTATCAGCTTTCTCGGCAAACACTTTGAATAATAGATTGAAAATCAATACCATGTGCAACAATCTTGTTTCCCGAATAGTTGATATATCATACCTTGTGAATCTTGAAGAACTCCAGGAAATCTGACAGGGAGTTGATGACCATGCTCCGTAGCTGGATGGACATGGCTGCCGCCACACACGCAAAGAATTCCTCAGCCCTCTGTGTAGAATCAAGGTCATTGTGGGGGACCAGGAATGACCACAGATCCTTGTTGGAGAGGAACATCTTGGCACAGGTCGGAATCCATCTGCAAGTGAGTATATGCCAAGTATATGGATGAAAACAAATTAGGGCATTGTCTTGATTGATTGTTGCATGCATGCAATGAATATTGTGCAGAGTAATTAGGAATTAAAACTAAGTTGTGACTATTATGAATACTACAGCATACCTACAACAAGGATGCAGCCACTGGGGGGGTTGGGGGAGTGATGACCCCCCCCCCCCCACCAAATTTTAAGAGAACCTCCATGCATAAGTTCTTAATCACATATGTATTTCTTTTTCGTACAGCTTTGAAATATTTTTGCTGAAAGAATAATTATGTGACTCGCTTCAGGGAATCATAAAGAATCATTACAACGAATTGAATTTTTTTTCAAGTATCACAGTCATCAAGATGTTCTTCTTCATAACAAGATGAACTGATGACTTTACATTTTGTTCTGAATTATTTCATGTGACCCATTATACACACTGTTCTAAGTAAATAAATGATACCTCTTATTATGACCATATTTTTCTTGTAATCTGGTGAGATTATTTTGCTCTACATGCAGATAATCTGCGGAGAAAAAGTTACTCACAATGTCTGGAGGATATTTCTAGCCTCATCACAATGGCTCCTGATCATCGCCTCGAACTCAGCCGGGAGGAGGGGGTAACTCCGCTGACAACAGGTCCGTTCAGTCTTACAAATCGACAGGATGAGAAGCTGAAATTATTAAAAATGTCTGTCTAACACAAAGGATCAAATTGACAATAGTGGAACTACCTGAAGGTGAATAAAAGAAATTCTATAAATAAATGAAATAGAACATGAAAACATGCCAATAATTATTGATGAATATCCTATTATCCATATATATCCAGATACTTACAATACTGCAGGTTTATAGGGTTCGCATGGAAATGCGAGGTAACATTTTTGAAATTTCAATGAACTGCTTTGGAAAAGAGTATATAGTTCCGAACTCACCATGTCATTAACTCCTTGCCTGCAATCAAGGACATACACAGCAATAATGCTAATGTGTTATTCCTCTAAGAGGGTATCTAGCAGCGAAAAACAAATTTTGCATGACGTGGCGATGAAAGCTCATGGTATATCACCACGATCCTATGTCAATGTATAAATAGTTTTGATTGAATGTTGAAACAATTTTTGACTATGACAATCAGAAATTAGCATCATCCTTACCTGACAAGTCTTGTGAGAGGGATGAAGACTATTCAATGAGTGAAAAGTGCTCTCAATTCAATGAATGTTTTGCTTGTATATAAAGTTTCATTCGAATCAGACCACAGGGATGTAAGTTCACTACTGCACCCCCTCCCCACCCTAAGAAAGGGAAAACTGTTGGAGACCCGTGGTTGAACAACGCCCTGGGGGGAGTCCAAAGAATAAAGAGGGCATCCTAACCTGGGCAAATGAACACCACTGTACACCACTGCTAGCATATCACCTTATCTGTAACAAGTCTATTATCAGAACAATACGGAGGGAGGCAGAGGAGAGAAACATCATAAGGCTTGCAATGTTACAGTATAATCCCTTTGAGATGTAAATGTCCCCCAATTTCAGTAAATACAAAGTTACATACTATCCCTTTAAGATGTAAGAATCTCAACTCTGAGTGGTGATGCAGAACCAGGAATGATTCGCCCACATCAGCATCCAATGCTGGATACAACAGAGGCTATAACATGGAGAATGGGAGGACACTGTATCTACGGGCCAAACCCATTTCAATACAAGTTCCTATGTGGAGTTATGCCTTCGAAAGTTGGTTCCAATGCAGAGACAGTGGGAGATCCCAATGCCAATAACGAATTGACCATCACACATGACAACACGGGGAATTTATGTCATGTACTTTCATTTTGGGAATATAGTCAACATTTAGCAGAATTTCTGTTGTCTTCTCTCCCCAAGTGACCATCAACACCTACCAACCACTACAGCAATCCTCTCCCATAGACTAAATGCTTTTTTGAAGGAAAATAATGTGTGAATTTCAATAGAAAACAAAGATTGTTTGCAGGGTTGTGCAATAATGAATCATTTTTAAATTTGCTATGGGATGCTTTTTGGTCTTTGGCGATACACATGCACAAGTTTCAAAGGACTGCAACTCTGTAACGGTAAGTCGTACAAACTTTAGGTTTGGACTGACGCATTCAGTTTTTCTCCAGCCATTATATTCGCTTTTTTATATTTCAACCTGCAGTTGTCATTTAAACTTTGTATCCTTTCATTCCAGAGTTTCTGGAGGAGTAACATCATCTGGATTGTAACAAAGAGATGATTCTGGTTGTAGTCCTTGTTCAGTTGGTAGGTGTTGTGCCAGGGTACAGGGGCTCTTATCACCCTCCTGGGGAATGACCTTGGTATCCACTAATGTGCAACCTCTTCTTCTCCTCTCCGTCTTTGAGAATTATGTCCACGCCATAGAAAATAAAGAGTAACCAATCACTAGGTATCACTGGAACACACACCCCCCATGAAACTTGTTTGCAACACTTTACTCACCCTTCAATGATTAGATGGGCCTTTTTCATACCAATATCTTCTATAATGACAACCACTCAAAATCTTCAAAACTATTTCAAGAGGAAAATGATTTAATTATTTGCAACAAGATGAAGAGCTTAGACGTAATTAGAGGGGAAATAGTATTCAGTCAGTTGATCAGTGTAGCGAGGTGTCACCAATCGCTGCCATCTCAACCTTCTTCATGAATCCACATGGAGTCCTCTAAATTTCATCAAGTTCTGTTAGCCTGAAAATTCTGTTGGTGGCGTGGAATGCCAGGTTTGTATGAGACTTTATATGTGTGAGGATATGCTACTTGTCTGGCCTTACACAAGCTTCACATTCCATGGCTTGTTCACTGCCCTTATAATGACTGTTGCAAATACGAGTAGTCATGAACCCAAGCAGTCAAGTGAAACGGTCAGTATTTACTGAGAGTGTGGGAGGGGGGGGGGGGGGGGGGGGGGGGGGGGGGGGTGGGGGGGGGGGGGGTGGGGGGGGGGGGGGGGGGGGGGGGGGGGGGGGGGGGGGGGGGGGGGGTGGGGGGGGGGGGGGGGGGGGGGGTGGGGGGGGGGGGCGAGCACAATTAGAAACACAACACGGAGATCCACCAAGCTGGACAGAGTGGCTGTTGTGACATTATGTATTCACCGGGGAGTGCTGCAGCATCACTGTTTTTTTGTGTGCTGGACATCACGCCAGCCAATCTAGCCTTGGTTTCCCACAACCTTGGAGAAATTCACATCAAATGGTCAGTGGGTCTAAAACTCTCGGGCCTGTAACATGCCCAACCTACCCAGACACTGATTGGGGACAGTGACATCCTGCCACATACTTGTGGCGATAGTTGAGTAAGAGGGTCAAAGTATTTATTTGTACCATGCTTTGAGCATGTATGTGCTTATATTTCAAACTCTGGAAATCCCACTTACCAATAGCCTTGCGGGAGCTGAGATAGTAGTCAGATATGACTTCTTCTTCAAATTGTTCCCTTAGTTGGACCAAGGCAGAAGATTCCTTCAGATCCGGTGGGGGTGGGATGTCGGGCTGATGTTGCTCCACATTGTTTGATGGGGGCGGGGGCGGAGAATGGAGGTGTCCACCCCTCTGAGTATGTAGAAACTATACCTCTGCAATGGGAAGAAGTACTCGGTTAGATCAGGACGGTAAAGTAAATTTTTCACTCCTCAAGAAAGGGTACACAATTTTTTTCTCAATTTGCAACCAGAAGTTTCAGATTTGGTAACTATGTCAAACAAGTTCAATGACAAGGTTAACACAATTTGATGTAGCAAAAAGTATAGTGCTGGGGATATGCTACTATTTTCTAGCAACCAGGAAGCAAGAAACTTAGTGATTCAACTATTCACTCATATGTGAGATAATTTAGAAAATATTAATACTAATGAGCCTCTATTCGCAATATACTGCCATTCCATAAAGAACAGAAGTGTTTATTAGATCCCCAAAAGTTCACAAGGTATAAACATTTCATTTTTAATGAAAGCAAGGTCATTCGTTGATTCTGCTTTTTTCAAATGACTGACCTCCAGGTCTCGTTCCGAGGGTTCTCCATGTTTCTCATCTTCCTGCCTTCAGTGGCCTTCCTCATGCTTGAGCTGCTCCACCGGTGATATCGGCCTGCTTCTCTTGTCATGTCTATCAAAAAAAAATATATAAAAAAAATTAACATGTGGAATACACCAAAGTGGAGCAATATAACCACAACCAGCATCTGAAGAACACAGGCAAAGAGGGAGAATTCACCCTGGAAGTTACAGAAGAGCACTTGAAATCAGGGCCCGAAAAATATCTACGATGGTATAAAAATGATACTATTCATCATACCCAGAGGGACAGCATTACATTAAGTATTCTATTGGTAAGTTCTACCAAAAAATTGTGCTTCATTTGTGTATGCAGAAGACAATTTTGCACAATAATGTTTCTTACACAATGTGGTTTAGTATATGATGAGAACTGCAGGGAAACAAAGTGTGTATACAGCAGAGATTTTTGTCTAATGAGGGATTTTACTCAATATGGTATGATACAGGTTTGAACTCTGTTATGGAACAAAGCACAAAAAACTGCTCACAATAAAACTGCAGACCTAACCTTTGTTTACTGCAACAATGAACCAACTCAATGGGCTGGGGCCAGACCTACCCATTCATATGATGAGCCTTTCTGCCATTAGTTGTCTTGTTCAGTGAGAGAGCTGGCAGTTCTCTGTGTCGAGGGGACTTGGACGCTGATGGACAGACAACTATCAAGGAACAATATTTATCCATATACAGTTACTTGTTTTTATCAGCAATTCGCTATATTCAAGTATTAACTCTATAACTTTTGCGAAGAAGCTCAAAAATTCAGTAACACTGCATGGAACCTACACTGAGCGTGAAGAGTGCACTAAGTAGAGATCAGTGTGCCATAATTTGAACCAGAGGAATGAATTTTGTTTAAACAACAATTACAGAGTGTTAGGCAGCAGGCTTTTACTTAAGATTTTAAAACTCTACTAAGCAATGAAAATTCCAACTTGTAATATTTTTTATTGCTCAGTGTTTCTGTAATAACTGCAACATTTCCTGCTGGCAGGATAAACTTCTTCCTTCAAGTGAGCTGCCAATAATGTCTCTTCTTCCTGCTCCTAATGCTTCTTACAATTGGAACGATATCAACTATCATCATCATTACATCACCATGAACTTGACGATCAGAATATCGAGAAATGACATTTGGGGTGTCGATGCTTTCACATTGAATAAACCTGCCATATGTAGCATCAAACTACAGGAAAGAAATTAGGGTCATTCTATCGCCATGATAATCCTAATATATGAATCGGTAAACATTCATAGGATATCTTCTCAAGACTCTGACCCACTAATTGATTTCACATGAGGACACTGAACAATTAGACATTGTCTTGTCTTGGCTGGTCTAGGCAAACACAACTACGTGGTTATCACTGATGTGGTTATCATGCATTGGGTAAACCAACAAAGTGTATTTGATCAGTCAGAGACTGTCAATCTAGTTGGACATTGAAAGGGCTTCCATGACCCTAAAAACATGTTCACTTCACAAATTATGTGCAAATCAAACAATGTTTGAAAATCAAGATGCAAATTTGACCTTGGCTAACCTCAGAATGACCAAGTGAAAAGAAAAAAAGTTGAGCATCTGGATTTTCTGGCTAAAAAGGATGATTGTGGGTTGTTTCATTCCCAATTAAAAATGGCAAACATTCAAAATGGCCCCTCGTTTTGGCTGGCTCCGTAAAGCACAGAAACAACACTATCCTGCATACACGGTCATCAATATATATATGGTAGTCTGGTGTCAGTGAAATATAGGCAAATGCAACGTGTTATCAAATGTAACAGAAAATCACAGGCATGCATACTGTACTGACTGCACTAGCACTTTGAAACAATTGTGACGTGACTCTGCAAAGGAAATATGTAACACTATGATTTTTGTAAGGTAGACTCAAGACTTTCATTTTCTTGGTGGAGCCTGTGAACTATGAAAAGGAAATTAGGTTGTTTCTTTTAATTGACCATAAACCCAGAGGTAAATAACCAATCTGAAAAGGATACGAGAGTGACTCGCCCTGTGATGATGGTGGGTCTGGGACCGCGCCCAAGGTGGTGTCTCGCAGAGATCGTATCTTCAGCTCACTCGCAGAGGGGGTGTAGTTGTTGGCGATGGACTCGCTGGGGGTACGATGGTACCTCTGTTCTTTGAAGGGAGCAGCCAGGGTCCATGAGTTTCCCTGCATGATTGGAGGGTGTTCACTATGCTTCAGTACAATCTGTCAAGAGAAACACAGGACTTTACAGTGAAGAACAAGTTTCGAGGCACTTTCTATAAAACTTTTTCGCCAACAATCAAAGAGTACACTTTGTCATCACAATAGAGAATCAGCACTGCTGGATGATACAAACTAGGACTGAGACCACGTCTTGAGACCTATTTTCAATGATTCAAATTCGAACAATAATGACAGGAACCAGGACTGAGTGTGTAGTACTGTTTTAGAAAATGATTTTTAAACATGCTTTCTTCCAAGAATTTGAAATTGGATTCCTTCCCTAATACAATGTAAGTAAGTAAAAATTTATTGATATCATTCATGAAATGAAGATATAATAAATGGAATCTGCAGCTTAGAAATATACAAATCACTATCCAAAAATAAATTACCTAGTTATGTTACAATTTGAAAGTTTTTATACGCCTTGGTAAAAAAGAATGTCTAAAACGTTCAGTACGCTACAAGGGAGAGTATACAACCTATGAGGAGAGGAATAACACTGAAGTAAAAGATGGTCCGGATCAGCTAAATGTCCCTTGCATGATGAGTGATGTAGACCAATTCTTCAATATGCTGATCCTCTATAGAACAGTACTTACTGAGATGTCTTTGTAGGGAATCCTGTATGGAAAATATCACACATTTGAACTATTTAACACATTGATACATGTATTCACAATTCTCTGAGGAGTAGGTTGGTAACCTCACCTCTCTAGTCTGCTCTCACCAGAAAACAGAGAATATTGCAAGCTCATCCCAAAATAATTCAAGTTCAGTAGTTGGAATGAGGGAATGATGTAAAACACCAATGGTGGATTGGAAGAGCAAATTTAATTTTGGAATTCGCCAAATGCTTCCAAGCTTTCTCTACATACATAGTAGTAGTACTGTAGATTCATCTATGGACCCGACTGCTAGAAACTTGCTGGTACAGTCTGGAGGGGTGTGAGGCAGCCCCCTGGGTTATGGGCGGTAGACCCGGCAGACCCTTTGTCTGGCTGCAAGGCAGCACTGGTATGTCAGACATCTACAAATGAAGAAGAAACCACAATCAGGGGACAATAGAGAAGTGCCAAGTTCAAGTTTATTTTCTCTATCCGCTAATTATTATATTTCGTTAACAGAATAAGACAATTTTGGAACATATAATCGCTTAACATATATGTCAATTTCATCTTTAAAAAGCTAGGGAGAAAGTGATAGAGGAACCAGGAATGAGTAGACTAAGTACATAAGTAAAAGGAATATAAAAAAAGCAACATTTGTGCATGACCTTCAGCAATCATTTAGGTTAACTCTAGGTTGCATTCTGGCTGAACTATGAACGCTCATTCCACTTAAAAGTCATCCAAAGGGCAAGACTTGCTTGTCTTCATTACTGCAAAACAGTCCTGCGACACCTGGGTTTGGTTGCCAGTTGGATGGAGGACATGTGTAGCCCATTTGTTGCAGGACTTTCATTGCCTGTGCCAAAGCTCATAATCTCAAGAATTATTGGTGTTTGCCTATGAAATGCTACAGGTCTTGCCCCAGTATTACATCCCAATTTCCCTGTCGAATTAATTGTTGGTGCCTAAGTGTTCGTCTCACCTCAACGTCTCGCTCAACCGAATCAGCAGAAAGTTCCGGTGGGAGAATTTAACGTTCACCTTGTACCACCTTGCCAAAACATCAAACAAGCACAGAGGAGCGAGTGAGGAGGTTCAAGCAACGTTGGGATTCATCATTTTCTAATTCGATTCCTGTTTAAACGCTCGGTATATTTGTGTATAGCGTCTCTACACTTTCACTATTTGGACTATGTTGTTATTATATTAATTAGGCAAATACACTGAGATGAGGAAGGAATGAACAATGTCCAGCAACAGTTCACTCTCGGGATAGGAAAATGCATTGACGCACTGATGATGCAGGGTTTCTCAAAATGTGACAAAAGAACAAGGTACTAATTATAAACCACTTGATGATTGCATTCATGAAGGTTGCTAAGAGTTACCCTGAAGCTCTGTTATCTATAGTAGTTTTGTGCTTGGGAACACCACAATTGCAGATGGGCGAGTGGTGTGATAGAGTGCTTTCCTAGTACGACAAGAAATACTGATGTACTAAAAAAATTTCAAAATTAATGTAACGGAATATTGCCAATAGGTTAATGTTAGGTTGACAGGTTCAAAGGGTATCAAGACAGCTCTAGGCAATTGTTCAAAGAAAATCAGATAACTTTCAAAGCATGTGCTGTAATTTGGAAGAGAAGAAATGATTGTTTACAAATCAACGTAGGGTCGTGTATTGACAGGGTCGAAGTATACCCACATCTCTCTCATAGACGTCCCCTGGTCCTATTGTTACCCTTAATCTACTATCCTACCTATACCAGCGCCTTGTCATCCCAATTTTATTTAATTTCCGTCATCGGAAGGCCCGTTCCCATCTTGGGACTAACTCGACAAGTCTGCCTTGTCAACTAGGGTTCAGATTCGGTCATCGGTAGTTGCCCTACTTCATCCATGACAGCTGTAATGATTGTTTCTGTATCACTAGTAATTTGGAGATGAGAATCCCAAAATGTATTGTCCATAAAAACAAATATTTGTTTATACACCACTTTTTTGCAGCTGGGAAGTTTGACATGCTGCTGTTCCTACCTGTACTGAGGCTTAACAACCAAACAACAGGGTTTTTCCTCACTGCACTGCAAGCATGTGAGCCCTAGGGTAATTCAGGAAGTGAATAAAAATTTGGTGAAAACAAGAGGCATTTGAATAATTTTTGATGAATACGTTCTTGTACTTGCTTGTGACTCGGATTCAATCGGTTTTGTGTTCGAGATTATTATTATTGCTGAAATAGGGTATAGCTCATTCAGCTGATCTATATATGAGGCATCATTTCAAAGATTGCATTTGCAAACAACTGAGAATCGCTGTTGACCAGTGACCACAAGTTTGAATAGCAAAAGTCAAATTCAAATTTAGTTACCTGCTGATAAAATTGGAACGTGCCTGTCTACCAAAAAAAAAATAAAGAAACTGAGAATCAGAGTTAAAGTCTTCATTGTACCATGACTCGACTCCAGAGGGGAATTCTCATTTTCTCAGAGTTTGGCAGCAGGAAGTGTGGGGAACCGTCCAGCATGAGGCTATTCGACCACCATCTAAGAGAAAAACAGCAATTTGATGTAGCAGATAGATGTGATGTGAAATTGCATGTGTTTCTATGTTCGAAAGTATATATCATACACATTGAATTGAGCAGTATTGTTGTAGATGTAGGGGTGATAATACGTTAACCATGAGAAAATGGTCCCCTGACAAACATTTTATAATAGAGGTATGCGAAAACAGAGCAAGTCATACAAACTATTAAACTAGGAGGCAATTTATCAATGCAGAGGAAAGCACAGACTTTCGGTCAGTCACAAAGAGTGAGAAAATTATGGTAGATTTTCACGTCTTTAGGCAAATTGTCTTCAAACATGACACAGCATATTCCTATTTTTTTGATGACAGTATATTCTACGGATAACAAGCCATGGAATAATGTGGTTCCAGAAGGGAAACTGTTTCTCTCTCGAAAATATGTAAATTTTGCATACGATATACGTTCTGTATTGTAAAGTATTTAATACAACTTTCGCAAGAGAGGTTTCTCCAGGTGCGCTAAACCGAAATGTTTTATGTACAATCAACGTGAATATTCAGACAAACAAAATTGATATTAATATTAATATTCTGCATGCCCACATAAACAACCAGTCATCAGGAACCGCTGTTTGGGTTCACAGAGGAGCATGTCCACTAGGCACTAGGGCACACCCTTACTGAGTTTCTGCTGTTGGTAACACAGAATAGGTGAAAATTGAAAAGAGACTGATAACCGCCCCAGTCATGTGGGAGATGAACAACCTGCAGCCATAGTTTGATGATGGGGGGGTCGGGGGGATATGCAGGGCTCACTCATGTAATCATGTTAGCATCTTGGGAAAACTCAGATAAGCCTAGGCTAGTGTCAAGAATTTCCCGCTTCATACTTCTAAAGAGCAAAAAGTAGCATTTTCCCTCTGTAAACAACCAATGTTCAGAGAGCAAACTGTGACCTAGAAAGCAGAAAATCGTGCCTCTAGCCTACGACCTATTTAATATTCCAAGACTTTCTTAGAAATGAGAATATTCACTCAAATTTGTTATATGTAGGATATATTGGATTTGGTTCCAGGCCACTTATATTCTTTTACCAACATCTTGTGACAAATAGTAAACAACTATATTTTTATCTCACCCCTTCAAAATCAGACTTATGGCTAAAACTGACAATTGGCCGTCCATAGATTGCAGGTCACCCCATGAGCTATAAATGACTCGGCCTCACACTTCACAATTGGGAACAAAGCGGCATCCCATGACTATTTTCAGAATCCATAAATCCTTAAAGGACAACTGCATGATGATTATACCAGCGCTAATTTAATAGCTGGATAAAGACTGAATGCGTCAGTCCAAACCGTAAGTTCAGAGGACTTTCCGTTATGATTATAGTCATTGAAGTTTGTGTATTGTGAAGCATGTGTAGGCGCCAAGATGAAATGAATCCCATCAGCATATAAATGATTCATACTGCAAACCATGCAAACATTTTTGTTTTCCATTAACTGCAAACCATTAATTCACTTCTACAAAAGCATTTAGATACGGGAGAGGATTGCTTTAGGGGTTGGTAGGTGTTGATGGTTCTTTGGTGAGAGAAAGACAACAGGAAATTCTCGCTAAATGTTGACTATCAACAATGAACAATCAAAGACAAAAATAATTTCTTTCTGTGTTGTCCAGGACGTGTCGTCATGCGTTATGTGCAATGGGATTCTCCCCAATTTCTCTGCTTAATGGCCCAAAAAATGGCCTTAAAGGCCAATATCACATAGGACAACATTGTATTGAATGGGGTTTGGGGCATACTATACAGTTTCCATTCTCCACATTATAACCGCTGGTGTATCCAAGCCTGCAGTTGACCTTTAAGTATTAAAGTATCTCTTGAGCAGGAAATTTGGAAACATCTTGGTATTTGTGATTGTAACATAGCTCAGGCTCATGTTTTGGTGTGTACGCGACAGCAGGGGATTACCAGGATGGTGGGCACAGGCGTCCAAGAAGGTAGTTTCATTCCTATTTTCATTCTACAATGATACATCTAGTAAGGAGTATTCCTCACCACACCAGCGTCCAAAAAACACCGGGGGCGGAGTGCGATTCCGATCTGAAAGCCCCAGAAGAGAACATGAAATGATCTTGATTGTGCAAAAAAAAAATTGAAAGGGGGAGAAAATGGCCCGAAAACGTTACTAAGCTTAAGACAGAGAGCTCCCCGAAATAAGATTTAAGACAAAGTTGTTTGTTATTTTCAACATATTATATTGCCACAGCATGTATTTTTACAAGTTCATAATCAGCGTGTTAAAACAATTTTTCAAAAACTACGCGAACGAAAATCACGCGATATTACGATCGATAACGAGTACGTACATGTAGCGCTAAATACCAGCAACGGGCTGCAAATAATTTTTATGTGGGAGAGTCCCTCATGGTTTCCACATCAAGAAGCGAATTGTGACACTGTTTTCAACAGTCACGATATCGGGAATTAAGGGCACAAGGATGCATACTCATATCACTGCATGTCAGACATGGTAACATACCACTGCAGGGATGAGAGCCAACCACATTTAAGGGGGGCCCACACGTCGATAATTTTCTGGACATGATGATGTAGAAATGGTGAATGTACACATTACCCATGTGGATTGGGACAAATTCACTGTAAAAAAACGTTAAATCTGCGTCTGAAAAACATTAAAATCATCAAATTAATGAAAACAGGCTTTGTAGATGGGTTGGAACAAACACATTTCACAAAAGGTTGAGTCATGTTATTTGCAAGGTGTCTTCAGGAAGTCACTGTCTGATAAGGGCTAATTGTGGGCCCATGTACAAAATATAGCAAGTTCACTTAACTTAGGCCTATGGGCACGTGTGGGAAGTAGTGAAGCCATTGAAAATTATTTTTGTTTTCTTATTTATTCCCACAAAATACAATTTTGCCTGGAAAGAACATTACCTATGGGCCAGAACAAATTTTGCCGTGAAGGATTTGCACTTGAGGGACAGTCATGTAGCTATGGGATGAAGCGGACCGGTATGGCATGGGGTGGATTGTCCCCATGTACCACCGCCTAGCAGTGTAACTGGTGTAGCTTATGTTTGCAATCAGTCTGATGTGGCAGCGAGGGAGTCAGTGAGACAAACTTGGGCCAAGAGGGAGGCTGTAACCCCTTAGCACAAAACAAAAACATCCTTCTATTGTTAAAACTGGCAATGTGGAAATGTTCTCCTCCACTTTCCAGTATGCATGGTTATCAAAACTCCGCTGATCTTTTTTCTGAAAACCACCCCCCCCCAGATTTCAAAATCCCCTTTGAAAAATTGTGAGAGCGGGAATCCCCCCCCCCCCACATTTTGAAAACTAGTGTAAACACTGATCAGAGCTAGGTACTGCTAGTTCAGCTTCAAGTGCTGCATCGGTCTAGAAGTAGTACACTACTGTTTGCTGTTGTTTATTAAAAGCAGATACATGAAGATACACACACACACTGTACTTTTCGCAATTTCGATATTGTGCATGTTTTTTTTTTATGGCTAATCATTGTTTATTTAAAAAGAGCTCTCGAAAACTCGGCAAAAGTATGCACCAAAATGAATTGACAGGGGCAATTTTTATTGGAAATAGCACCCAAAAATAAAAAAGTATTTTGGACACTGCACCACACATTCATGCACTGATCTTCAGTGTGTATCATGGCCAAGAACACCAGCAGAAACTCGCCTTCTCTTCTCGAATAGTGTCCAGACGTTAGCAAGGCAGGGGGGGGAAATTCCTGCTCGCAGGATTGCCATATAGCGTCCCCGCGGACGGACATGAGTGCGGCTTCACTCGTGCAGCCCCTTTCTTACAGGGGGAAGGAGTAGGCTGGAAATTGGTGTCATTGTCCACACCAAGGTTTGAACTTTGAACCAGGGCAATTGGCATTGCCTTTGCAAGCGTGCACCTCTATACCCTTTCTCCACCGTCATTACTGAGATTTGTGTAAATGTACAATAAAATGTGAGAAGTTGGAGAACATACCACTTATGATTGCATAATGTATAGCCTACCCTGTCGTACCTGGGATTTGTATGAGAAGTGTTAGGGTAGGGGTGGGGTTAGGCTTGTTAGGTTAGGGGTCACTGAAGGTTCAAGTGTTGGTAACGATAAGATTTGGGATTACATCTGTAACTGTAAACTGACCCTAACCCCACCCAGGCCTAGGCTAGTCCACAATCAAACCCCAGCAACCAATTACACACAGGTATACATTAGGCAAAATAAAAATAATTTCATGTTTAGCGTCCCCGCCCGCCTCCATTTTTGGAGATTCTGAAATTTCTTTCTTTTTTTTCTTCATTCAGAGTGCCATAACTTTTTTGAAAGAATATTTGAAAGTATAAACTCCATGGATCAGTTTTTTTGACAGAGGAACAATTTGCAAGATGTTTTTAGGTTAGAGACCCTGTTTGTAGAACATCAAATAAAAAGGACATAAAAAGAGGCCTCCTCCTCCTGAGGAAGGTCAAGTGGCAAAACCCTGCTGAGACCGGCTTCTTGTTCCTCTTTTCAAACATGTATAAGTCGGGTATTTCTCATGTTGCATTTATCTAGAAATGGTTATTATGCAATTTCTGGTTATAAATGGCTATAAGTATCAGTTCGAGCTACGTGTGGGACACCCATCTGGTATATGAAGATCTTGATAAGCAATGGTCGGGTCGCCCCAAAAAAAGGGGGCTGCCTCCTCCTCATTTTTCTGACAAGCCGGACTCTAAACATGTTTTTATTTTTACTTGGCCTTATGCGATCATGCCGAACATAGCCTACATAACAATCCAATTTTAGGGCATCCAAATGACACCTGGACTGCTCTCTGTCTAAAGCCTTGTGCGACATCGACTGTGTAGATAATGTTGTCAGATAGGTTAGTGGATCGTGCTCTCTTAGCAGCGACATATTCAGCCCTATGCCTAGGCGCGTCGACAGTAACACAATGCTAGAGAGACGAAATCGTTAGGATACCTAGGCTAGGCCTAGTACGGGTCGTACACTGATACAACACCTCAGAAAAACGTTTTGGCTTGAAATTTCCGAATTTGGAGGATGATTACACAAATGACAATCAGCCATCAACAGGAATATTTATGATCATACCATTATGAGGAGCAGCCATCTACAAGAGACAATTCCAAGGGGCAGAATGGTACAGTTGCCAGCCAATGTTGCTGTTCGACGACCGGTGGACATTTGTCCCAGCCATTGCATTGTATTGCTAACTTTGTGAGTACAAAATCACTGAATAATATCAGTAACAGAGAGTTTTTTTTTTTTTGCTCATTATATAATTTTTAATAGATTTTCTGATTGCATATGATTCTCTCGTACTTTGTTCTGAGATACCAACTGTTCGCTTCTAACTGTAGTGGTTGATGAAAGGCCTAATTTTAGGACGATCCGCCCCGGGAACTTAAAATTCAAGGGGAAAGTGAAAAAACCCCCTCATAGTAATATCGGATTTTATGGTTTACTACTGATTTTTGTTTTTACTGTCTTCAATTCGAGGAGACTTCAATAATTATGACGTACAACTGAACGGATGGTCAATTAAATTGCCTTAAGGCCCTATTTTTTTAGGCCCTATATGAATCTCGCCTTTCTTGGAGCGAACATGTCCATTTTATTTAACACAAATGGCGTCGTACCGCTAAGGTATTGGTGTTAGGTCTTAACTGGAATACATTCTTTTCTTCAGAGCATCATAAGAATGGTTCACATGAGCCTGGTTTCATCTACATCTTACTTACCGTACTGTTCCAGTATAGTTCTGCCGGCAAGTGAAACTAACTTCAAGAAACAACAGGTACTGCAAATACGTACTATTCGTTCAATTGTTATGGCAGACCGAAGAACCAGCATTTCACCAATATATGCTAAACTAAATATCCTCAAGATACAGGATTTTATATCCCTCAATACTGCTGTTTTCACGGGCTACAGGTGTCAAAATGGGCTTTATCATCAGAATTTCATTCATTTTAGACGCATGATAATTCTGTACATCAGTACAACCAACAGACATGCTGCCAGATATACATATTCTGAGGCTACATTACATTCTTACTGGGATTTTTTGGATCACATAAGAATTGTTGTGAACTTGCTCACGTGTCGTAAGATATTGTAGATAAAAATTATATGTAGTTGAAAACCCAACGAATACTCGGAGAATTGATATCCCACACCGAAGTGGCATTGAGATCCAACCCTCCCAAAATCTTGTTTGCCGTGTCAACGCGCCGGGTCAGGGGCGCCTATACTTCCCAAGGATTATTGCAACATGCAATGAACAAGCTGCAACATAGAGGCGAGTCGTTCACCTTGCTGTCTTGGGGAGGTAAACACACAGTCATGCATTATTTTCTTGAATATGTCTGTGGGGAAACATAGCGTGTTCCGAATTTTGCGCCATGAACCTTTGGATTCGACTATTATAAAGGGGGGATCGTTCGTGTTGTTTTGGGGGGAAATCAAAGGTTCAATGGGTGCAGTCTAGCATGGCTAATTTCTTTCTTTATTTTCCGGAAATTGTTGTTTTGGAAACAGTGCGTGTTCAGTGTATTGTTCTCAATACCAATTTATTAGAGTGACTGCCATGTCAAGGCGTCCTGTGCAGCCGCAGGCCTGGGGCGCTATTGTCCGACTGTGTACGAGCCGGGTTTGATGTCTCGCTGATAGTTACTTACGTCTACATGGGTGCTGTTGATGTCGAGACGAACCACGCAGGGTGCTTGTCATTACCGACGAGGAGTATCCCCTGGTAAGCAGAGGGAAAGAATTGAACTAAGATAATGCAATGACTTGGTATGCCTTAGTAGAGTCCACGGCTATAGGTAGGCACAGCGTACAGCTGTACAGTGTGATTCTTTCAACTGTATGTATGTATGTAGTATGTATGTAGTATGTATGTATGTATTATGTATGTATGTATGTATGTATGTATGTATGTATGTATGTATGTATGTATGTATGTATGGAAGATGCCACGAATGGTTATATTCGAACGAATCATCTAACAGAGATATTGTTTTCATTCCTACTCGGCGTGGGGGTCTTGTGGTGTTAAATCCTATGACAAGTACATAGTCAACAAGTTGTCCTTTCACTCTAGGGTTCTAACCTCTGTGGTCTCCAGACACGGAACAGGGCCAGGTCATCGTTCAAAACGGAAGGCTGTGTTCCATGATAGCAACCACTATATTCCTTGTTTGGTGGCTTTGAATTTGATGGTATGGGTAGAATTGTTACGAGGGGAAAGGTAAATTGGTCTTGAAGTCAGCGTGGGTAGAGTCTAATGAATTATGCATTCATGAACACCTAACACCAGAGTATATAAACGATGCTTAGGGAAACGTGGCCGAAGAAGATAACATCTCATTATATTCCGTTCTCATACCGCTTCATTCTAGTGCCCTAAAAATGCCCATACTACCAGGAGAATAAAGTTTTCGTAGTTAGAAATCACAATGTGGAATTTTCAAACAGAGAGTTGTCAAGTGCTGTCATCGCGGCAAACTAAAATATCCCCGACAACACTGTAAGGTTCGGGGAGATTATGGTTTTGGCCGTGGTGCCCGCCGTCTCCGCCGCCGCCGCTTGCCGGCTCGCCGCCGCCGCGCCGGAAACTTTAGGCGTTAGCGATCTCATTCTTTAACACGGTTATCCCATTGATCCAATAAAAACTTGATACCACATGTCCGTATGAGTGAATGAATCTCGGATAAGTTTGAAAATGGGCTATATCGTGAATTTGTTGCCCTCTATTTTGCAGGTTTTTTCGCAAAATTTCAAGTTCGTGCGATTTACACGAAACGTCAGGTGGTTGTGGGAGTTGTTGGAGCCGAAAAACATGGCGACAATTCAAGGTCATCGAGGTGCAAGTTTGCCATTTCTTGGCCAGAGCCTAATTATAGCATAATGTAGTGATATTTCAAACTTCATTGGATTTCATGAAACTTGGAGAATTGGGCCAACTATCAGTGCCGATGAATTTTCCTAATGTGCCGAGGATCACTGGAGGTCCTCTTGCAGGACTAATTTGCATTAATTAGTATTGGCCACTTAAGTAGCAATTGGCAATTATAAACTTTGTTGGATTCTCACGAAACTTGGTGAGTTAGGACCTTCTAACAGTCCCAATAAATTTAGTCATTATTGCGTTGAAATCACTGAAAGTCATTATGTGTGTTTAATTTACATATTTGTTAGCCTAATTAGAATAATTAATGCAATTATTTTCTCAACTTTTAGGGATTTTGACGAAACATTGAATAGGACCTACTACCAGTCCTGATAAATTTATTCAATCGCATCAAGATCACTGAGGGTAAATTTGTGGGACTAATTTGCATATTAGTTGTCCTGATTCAAAATGATGAGTTTATACTTTTTCGCAATAACATTGGACATGTTCATTGGAATGCAATATGCTTCTAGGAGTGGATGCATCACATGGAGTGTAAAAATTTGCCATAAAAAACCGCCATGTCATTGAAGGTCATTAAAGGTCCCTTAGGGGTCAAAAACTGATTTTAGTACTTTTTTGGCAATAGCACTGGGTGTGTTCATCAGAATGCAAAATGCTCCTAGGAGTGGATGTATCACATGGAGAGTAACAATTCTCATAAAAACTGTCATATCATTAAAGTCATTCGGGGTCACTTAGGGGTCAAAAACTGTTTTTTGGCTATTAGGAGAATTGAATATCTGCGAAGGCTGGATGGTTCACCATGTGATATAATTGTTGACCTGCATGTGTGTGAACCGCTGACCTGAATTTGACCTCTGTCGGGTGGTCATGTGGTTAAAGGTCGAATCTTGAATAAATGTGCTTATTTAAGGAGTTACGAACAGGGGCAAAAAAACAGAATACTGTTATTTTTGGATATGTGATAGGGCTTTGTGTGCTTTATGGAGGGAAACAACTCCCGCTTCGATCGGACAATTACTTTGGTAGTTACAAGGGGTCAAAGTTCAATTTATACCGTTTCGCAATAACATTGGACATGTTCATTGGAATGCAATATGCTTCTAGGAGTGGATGCATCACATGGAGTGTAACCATTTACATAAAAACCGCCATGTCATTGAAGGTCATTAAAGGTCCCTTAGGGGCCAAAAATGATTTTAGTACATTTTCGGCAATAGCACTGGGTGTGTTCATCAGAATGCAAAATGCTCCTAGGAGTGGATGTATCACATGGAGAGTAACAATTCTCATAAAAACTGTCATATCATGAAAGGTCATTCGGGGTCACTTAGGGGTCAAAAACTGTTTTTTGGCTATAATCGGAGAATTGAATATCTGCGAAGGCTGGATGGTTCCCCATTGTGATATATTGTTGACCTGCAGTGTGTGACCTCTGACCTGAATTTGACCTCTGTCGGGTGGTCATGTGGTTAAAGGTCGAATCTTGAATAAATGTGCTTATTTAAGGACGCACCTTGACGGGGCTTAGGGGGCTCATTACAATTAACAAGCATTATGGCAATGACCCATTACCGGTACACGTTGTCGCTTCACAAGTCTGTAAATGTCTTCTTTCCACGAATATTGTCCGGTTTCATGTTCCCAAAATTTCTGAATAAGAGATGCGGGATATATACGTCTGGCGGTTTACCCGCCCGACATTTTCTAGTTAATCTGAGTGACCCGTTGGGGGATTTTTTCCCAATCCATCGGGGAGCCTGAGTGAGAAGATTCCTACATTAAAGCTGATTTTTCATATTTTCATATCTTTCATCCTATTTCCCGAGTTCCTTGCTCAAGTTTGAATTCAGCGTGCTACATCCTCCTATCTTCTTAAAAAACTGAACAATCGGTTGGCATTCATAGGTGGGCTACACAAGTCTTAAGGGCCGGTCACACTCTAACGATATCGTGTCGTGCAACGATCCGATATTATTGGTTCAGGCCGATTAATCCGGGCCTATAAATATGACGGCTGGAACCCCTGCCACATGGATGGAGGACTTGATTCGCTATTTGCCAAACCATTCCAATGTGGAAAAGCCCTTCCCGGCGTTTTGATAATCACATTTTCCTATTTATCGTTGAGCTCAACGATTTATCGTACGACTCTTACCATTTTCGATATGACGTCATTTAGGAATGAGGTTTTTTTTCGAACACTTTCGATCTTGAGAAGGTATTGTGATAATGTACTAGTATCATGGACAATGTTACCCACACAGACCTTCTCCTTGCTGGTTCAGCCTGAAATCTAAAAAGATCGTGTAGCCGAACGATAGAAAATCGTTATAGTGTGACCGGCCCTTTATGAGTAACTTTCAAATGTCCCTGGAAGAAATTAATGTTACAACTCTGTTGGGGGAGGGGGTGGAGGACTGAATGTCCTGCCCGAGAAGTCTATACCCCTGCTCAGAGTGCCTGATTGAGTGGGATGTCACTAATTAAACAATGCTCTCCCACCCCAATGTGAAGAGATATAACTAATATAGGACTGAAACATGAAAACATAAAAAAATGCAGGTTTTGACATTAGGGGGTAGGGTTAGTCTCGGAAATCTTCGATCAGTCCTGGAAAACCCTGTCGGGGAGGAAAGCGGAACCACCCCCCCCCCACCCCCCTCCGCTGGTGGATCCTGGCGCCACCACTGACTGAAATGCAAGGCACTCCTTCACATAACCCAAATACGTATTCAGAAAGATGTCCTATATCTATATGTAATTACCCCTCTGATCCGGTTATCCATATCATGAATGGGTGTATGGTGTACTTCGAAGTGGTAATGTGGCGAGACATGATAGAATTGTGTCTGAACTGAACAAGGAAATTATTAAAATAAATCCTAAAGAGGAAATATTCAGCAAACAATTGGCTGCAGGATATATGTTAGTGGACAGCCGATTTTGGTTCACAGGAAACGTGATCTTTCGATTTGTGACCATGGAACTAAAAATACTTCATCAATAGAATTTAGACCTGGAAGGAACGGGTAAACTCCGTCCGGACCAGAAGCTTTACAGTTCTGCATTCTGCAGTTTCGCCTCAACCAAATCAAGCGTAGGGGCTAAAAACAACAGTGCTAATACTCATCAGGAAACACACAAAGAAGAGCTCTGTCAAATCTACAAAGTTACTTTCACTGCAGTGGCGTGGCTGCGCGGTGGGGGGGGGGGGGGGTCACCCACGATGGTCGGTCTCCCCCAGCCCCCCCCCCGGCCCCACGCTCACTGAGAATTGAGTGTTTGTTCTCTTTGTGTGTACTCGAAGAGGGTATTTTTTCATTTAGACCATCTGAAAGGCCAAAATTCCCGAAGTTATGCAGGGTGAACGAAATAATCGCAACGACTGGGATGTTGGGGTGACTATATTGACCAATTGCATTCAATGGGCAACGGCTGCCTGGAAATGCAATATTATATGAGATCAAGCTGTCTGTCTGTGTGTGTGTGTGTATCTGTGTGTGTGCGTATGTGTTGTGTGTGTGTGTGTGTGTGTGTGTGTGTGTGTGTGTGTGTGTGACAACCCTTGTCAGCACGATATCTAAAGAACGTAAGCATGTATGAAGTTCAAATTAAGTATGTGGGTTGGATATATAGAGAGGATGACCCCTATTGTTTTGGTGCCAGTTCAGGGTCATTCAAGGTCACGAGAGGGCAAACTTCAGAAAGCTTGTCAGCACGATATCTAAAGAACGTAAGCATGTATGAAGTTCAAATTAAGTATGTGGGTTGGATATATAGAGAGGATGACCCCTATTGTTTTGGTTTTAGGTCAAGGTCATTTAATAAGGTCAACCATAGGACAACCCTTACATTCTTGGCAACGAAACATTTTAGATGGATGTCGTAATGAAAAGTTTTGTTCGTCTGGGAGAATTACATCTGGTGATTTACTGTGACCTCATTTGACCTGTGACCTTGTTCGACCTCTCGACCTTGAGCACTAATTTTTTGTGATGAACCCAGATTCGGCTTTGTGAGACAAACCATAAATTGAATTAAACTAATGGAATACAACACTCCTATCACGAGCTATCTCAAGGAACGCACATATGTGAAAGGTCGAGACAAACTAGCCTAAAACACTGGAATGCTTGCTTAATATTTGGTGACGTTGAGCATATGACATTTTGGCAACAATACATTTTAAAGGATATTGTAATGGAAAGTTTCGGTCGTCTAGGCGAACTGCGTGTAGTTTCGCTATGCATGGGAGCCTACATGTCCTTTTGAACTTATAAATATTTCGTGTGGCCACCTGCCACTCAGCAAATTTAAGATGGCTTGTGTCAGGATAATTTTTTTTTTTTTACATAATTGTGCCCAGTGTCCTGATATATATCCCTCAGGCAAGGGTATGTGATACCCAATTTGAGAAAACCTGCGCCTTCAGATGCCTCCACATTAATATAGATATTACTGTAATACACCTGTATGACTCCCAATTGTCCGCCTTTTCATTATTACACACATTTTTCCTGCACCGCCTGATAATTGTCTTGTGGCACTGCTGTAATGAGCATAATATCCTTCACCCATGGTGTCCTATAGTCAACAGTGGTTTCGTGTTATCACTGGTCCAGTCTCAGGGCACATCTATAAACTCGCAATATTTACTTGTGAAATTAAGCTCTCAGTGTAGCGGCTGTAGCCATGCTGTTCTTTTCTAACTCCCAGTGGCTTATGACAAATTTTGATGATTTATTTATGGGCATTCTCAACAAAGTAGGCCAATGTGAAGTCAATTTAAAAGGGTACCACCAGTAGTGTATATGGCAGAGGGGGGGGAGTGCCCCCCTGACAGGTTTCACTGGGAAGAAAAGCCTGAAATACCGGAGGTAGGTGCAGGCAGAACACCTTGTTTGATACACTGTTTCCAACAATAGCGGTACCCTTACTGAAATGCCATTTATGGCCCAGATATAAAATCCAGATATAGCCCAGATATGGCAAGCCATATCTGGCCATATACATCCATATATGGGTATATTCAGATTTGGGCAGATATAACTTGATAAAAGTATCCGGTTATATCTGGCAACCCCTTTATCTGGCCCATATAAAACTTTATATGGCCCATATCAAGCCCCAAGTACATCATGAAACAAGCAGGTAAAATTGATATGGGCCAGATATGGTCCAGATATAAAATCCAGATATAGCCCAGATATGGCAAGCCATATCTGGCCATATATAGCCATATATGGGTATATTCAGATTTGGCAGATATAACTTGATAAAGTATTAGGTTATATCTGGCCAAAACCCCTTCATCTGGCCCATATAAAACTTTATATGGCCCATATCAGGTACATCGTGACACAAGCAGGTAAAATTGATATGGGCCAGATTTGGTCCAGATATAAAATCCAGATATAGCCAGATATGGGATATGGCAAGCCATATCTGGCCATATACAGCCATATATGGGTATATTCAGATTTGGCAGATATAACTTGATAAAAGTATCAAGTTATATCTGGCAACCCCTTTATCTGGCCCATATAAAACTTTATATGGCCCATATCAGGTACATCGTGACACAGCAGGTAAAATTTATATGGGCCAGATATGGTCCAGATATAAAATCCAGATATAGCCCAGATATGGCAAGCCATACCTGGCCATATATAGCCATATATGGGTATACCGTATATTCAGATTTGGCAGATATAACTTGATAAAAGTCTCAGGTTATATCTGGCAACCCCTTTATCTGGCCCATATAAAACTTTATATGACCCATATCAAGTCGTGACACAAGCGAGTAAAATTGATATGGGCCTAATGGTCCAGATATAAAATCCAGATATAGCCAGATATGGGATATGGCAAGCCATATCTGGCCATATACAGCCATATATGGGTATATTCAGATATGGGCAGATATAACTTGATGAAGTATCAAGTTATATCTGGCAACCCCTTATCTGGCCCATATCAAACTTATATGGCCCATATCAAGTACATCGTGACACAAGCAGGTAAAATTTATATGGGCCAGATATGGTCCAGATATAAAATCCAGATATAGCCCAGATATGGCAAGCCATACCTGGCCATATATAGCCATATATGGGTATACCGTATATTCAGATTTGGGCAGATATAACTTGATAAAAGTATCAGGTTATATCTGGCAACCCCTTTATCTGGCCCATTTAAAACTTTATATGGCCCATATCAAGTACATCGTGACACAAGCAGGTAAAATTGATATGGGCCAGATATGGTCCAGATATAAAATCCAGATATAGCCCAGACATGGGAAATGGCAAGCCATATCTGGCCATATACAGCCATATATGGGTATATTCAGATTTGGGCAGATATAACTTGATAAAAGTCTCAGGTTATATCTGGCAACCCCTTTATCTGGCCCATATAAAACTTTATATGGCCCATATCAAGTACATCGTGACACAAGCAGGTAAAATTGATATGGTCCAATAAAAATCCAGATATAGCTCAGATATGGCAAGCCCCCTCTGTTGTTGTGTGGTCAGGCCAAAACTTACTGGGTCAACAAGAGTGAGATCGTTGTCTGAAATAGCCTATCAACTAATACCTACCCAACAAATATGTGGAGATTCGTAGTGCTCAGCCCAATATTTGGCAAGGAAATCACTACGCATTATTGGTTCTCGTTTAATATTAATTGCCGAAGGCAATATGAATCTATGCAGTAGTCATATCCGTGCGTATGTGTGCGTGTGTGTGTGTGTGTGTGTTGTGTGTGTGTGTGTTGTGTGTGTGTGTGTGTGTGGTGTGTGTGTGTGTGTGCGTGTGTGTGTGTGTGTGTGTGTGTGTGCGTGTGTGTGTGTGTGTGTGTGTGTTGTGTGTGTGTGGTGGGTGTGTGTGTGTGTGTGGTGTGTGTGTGGTGTGACACCCCTTGTCAGCACGATATCTAACGAACGCAAACAGGTGTCCAAGTTCAATTAGGCAAGTGTGTTGCTCATGTGGTGAGGATGAACCCTTTTGTTTTTTAGTGTAATTCAAATTTTATCGAGGTCACGGTCACGACAGGGCAAAGTTGAACAACCTTGTCAGCACGATATCTAATGAAGGCAAGTAACTATTAAGTTCATATTAGGTACGGGGGTTGCACATTATGGTGAGGATGAACCCTATTGTTTTTGGTATCAAGTCAAGGTCATTGAAGGAACCATAGGGTAATCTTAATATCTTTGCAACAAAACATTTAAAGCGATGTTGAGTGAGAATTTTTGTTTTTCTAGGTGAACTACATCTTTTGACCTACTTTTACATCATTTGACCTTTGACCTCATTTGACCTAATGACCTTGGGACCTTCATAGAGAATTTTTGTGACGACTAGATTGGTCCCGCGTTGCAACAAACTGATACGTCAATGCACTGAATGTCCTAAAAAAAAAGCATCTACACACTATCATCTCCAGCTATGTCCTCCTCGGAAGGGTAAAACAGCCTCTGAAACACTGATAAATTTCAAATCTTCATATATCTGCGCAATAAAACACTCCAGGTGGTTAGGTAATGAAGAAGTTTGCTCGTCTGTGAAAACTAGGCTACATCTGTAGACCTCCGTTGATTTCCTTTGACCTTGTGACCTACTGGGTCAGTTCTTCGTAACGACCAGACTGGTCGTGTTGCAACAAACCAAATAAGTCAATTAACATGACGTTCCAAAACCTTCTAATCACAATCACATACGCTATCTCTGGTTATGTCCTCTGTAAAGTTTGAAACAGCTTTAAAACAAATAAATTTCACGTTCGACATTAACCTATCGGCACTGAAACATCTCAGAGAAATAGCGGACAGGGATTTCCTTCGCTTTGCGGCTACCACTGGAACCAACGTTTCATGTACCCACTCGATATATAGCTTGGTATTGGAACGTGACTTAACTTTTGTCAAAATTGTTCAATCCTGGAGTGAACCAAGCTTTTGAATAATACATATAATATCCAACAGTGGCATTGTTACGCTCATTACCAGCATAGTCAGATAGAAACCCCCACCATTTCGGGAGATAAGGGATGAATAGGCACTAGGTATTTTTTTGCATACAGTCATGACCAAAGGAATAGACGTTTTAATTGGAACTAACTTGACAGCACACCGGACATGTTGGGGTGTGTTGAGTTCATTATTCTGATACCGTCTTTCTCAGAATAAACATTCAGATTTTAGGTGAAATTTGAAAGTCTCCTTTTGTTACAGACGTTTGATATTTGGCAAGGAATCACTACGCATAGTTGCGTTCTTGTCTTACACAAAGTTCACTTGCTACAGTTCAATGAAGATTTGGAGGAAAAAAAAAGTTCCAGGAAAAACGACCGGGAATCTATAAAGTATATTCTGTCAGGGCTCCCGGAATGCACGAAATGACTTGGCGTCTATGGAAACCCTGAAAAGCCGTGCTGGACATTTCTTCCATATTTTATACACGTACCGATATATTCGAATATATGCACGTATATATTCGATTATATGCACGTATTAATTCACAGCCAATCAGCGATCGGGAATATATCCACCTATATATTTCGCTATAACCGTATTAAATCGACTTTATGCACCTATATATTCGAGTATATGCACCTATATATTCGAGTATATCCACGTATTCGACTATATGCACCTATATATTCGAATATATCCACCTATATATTCGAATATATGCACCTATAATATATAGGTGCATAAATCCGATATTACTACGTGTATATATTCGAATATATAGGTGGAAATATTCGAATATATGTGTATATAGTCTTGATCGCTGATTGGTTGTGAATTAATACGTGCAATAATCGAACATATAGGTGCATGAATTCGATTCAATACGTGTATATATTCGCATATATACGTGTATAAAATATGGGAGAGAAGTCCAGCACGGCTTTCCATGGGCGCCAGGGTCCCAACTGGGGGTTACCCAGCCCCCCCCCCCTCTCCCCCCTCCCCCGGCAGAGTGGCGTGGTACAGAAGCGTTGGACAAAGTGGATGTGATTAAGTCCCTCTAACAATTCCTACAGCGACCTACTGAAAAACCCTTCCTACCCCATTGAATTTGGGATTAGTGCGAATATACTCTACGCGAGTGGAGGTATAGGTTGGCGCGGAGCGGACAAGAAAATTTTTTTTGCTTTTTTCACAAACTCTCAGATGGCCGGACACGGCACTTCACGAGTGTCTATCCTGCTTGTTCCCGCCTTGAAATATAGATCTCGTGTCTGCAAATTTCTCGAATAACGTAAAAAGTGTTCCGTAAAAAATAGTATTAATATGATACCACATGAGTTACTGCGATATAACAATCATTATTGGCTGCATGTCACTACCACGGTTGACCTGTCGTGGCATTATTGCAACATAGCATTTGCTTCGTAGTTGACAGAATGCAAAGTTTACGGAGTGTTAACTCTGGAAACGTTAAACCCAGTCGGTCACCAGATTTGGCAGCAGTTGCACTTGCCGCTTGAAGCCAGCAGGCACGGGTCTAACCCTAGTTAGAGTGGGGGGGGGGGGGGCTTATAGGGGTTTGAAACGACAGAATATAGAATCTGACGTACGTAAGTTGTGTGGCATGTAACGTTACTCTTTTTTAATTTTTCGATCAATAGAAGAATAATCAACTCGATTTTACATATAGCCTATGTACAACACTAACCTGACCACCATGAATGTCACATAGACCACCCGTGCCCAACCCTGTAAATGGAACCTGTAAACACTGTCCAGTGTAACCAAGTTGTGAAGTGATCCATACACCTATAAACGACGGTTTCCATTGACATTCATGGTGAGGACTACGTGATTGCTTATCAGATCATTGATGATGATGAGTCGAACTTAGATCAGGGAGTCAGGACAAACGTGGGTCAACACAGCACAATGAGGCTCATGAGCACATTGATTGATTGTTTGATTGCTAATTGACCTGACAACAGACTGCTCACTTGAGTAATGGAATGGTTGGGTGAAGCATCTGGATAAAGGTAGTGGGTACAAACCAAATTTAACTTCACATGAAATACTTATTGCCATGCATTTGTAACCACTAAGGCTGGGATTCCATAGATGCGTATACGGGTCCAGGCTGGAGGTGAAAATCACATATTTACGACCAACGAACGTTTTGTTTCAGAGAGAAAACACTGTGAGTTTATGCGAAAAGATCATGAAAATGCAACGGCCCATGCATATTGTTCTTGTTTATCTTTCTAAGTAAGATATTCCATAGAATTCATTCGCGGTGATACGCATCCGTATATACGCATTGGTGTGCTTATTTCGCCTATTTCAGTGTTGTTTTGCCTTAATTGCTTATAATTGTCTTTTTGCCTCGAGGACCCCATATCTATCTTTGCAAACTAAATAGGACATATTCAGACACTGGCCCCATTTCAGTTCCGCGTAAATTGGCGATTTTTCACATGCGTTACCGGTCCCGCATCTGCGTCTGTGGAATCCCAGCCTGTGCAAGCACCGTCACAACTGTTGTACACAAGTACGGGAATGGGGCGAAGCGGTGGTTGTCGACTTGACAGTTGTCACTACTACTGCACGAGCAGTCTAGTATGTATCGATCTTACGATATATGCGGTAACATTTACTTTCATTACATTAAGGAGTAGGCGTAACCTGGTTATCCCGAGAAAATGTGACCTGGGAAATTGGGTAGGCCTAAGGTTGTGGAAGAAGGCAGGACGCTCATGTTAGTCAATATGCTAATACGCATATTCAACATAAAAAATATAAACACCCTCGGGCCTTTTTTTTTGGGAGGGGGGGGCTTAAGCCCCCGAATCCCCCCCCCCCCCCATAGAACCGCGCCTGTCTCTTACCCATTTCATTTGCCAATGGTTTGAAACATTAGCCTACACGGAGGTTGAGTCGATTTAGCCAGAAGTACAATTGGATATGGTACTTGATATTGACCAGCTGCAAGCAATAGCCTGTGCCGCGCGGAATCGCCTACTCGTGGCTGCGAGAGTGGCGAATCTATGCGGTGCCTTCAAATCCATTAATGGCGATTCTGGCACTCATCCAGCTGAGGCTAGCTAATGCTATACTGGAAACTGCGATGTTATCAGTTATTTGCCGACAGGTTTTCACAGGCGTCGGATGATTGGATTAGTGAATGTGTTTATCAAATGGAGAACTGGAAAATAGGGATAACCGATAAAGAAACCTCCCACCTTCTCCTTTCCTCTGTTCAATTTACCCTTTTTCTTCTCATCAGCTCTTAAACAACTTTCCTCCCCGACTTCGCCTTCCTTCTTCTGTGCGGTCTGCCGACAGCACCCCCAATTATTGGGGTTGAGCCGGTACAATAAACACAACCTCCCCCCCCGCCAGGGGGCCGTCGTGCAAAATAATTTTTTGGGGGGCCCGTCAGCGGTGAATGAATATTTAGGGGCCGACCACACCACGGGTTGGCGCGCAAAATACCTACAAGAAAAAAAACAAGATGTTCGTCACATACTAGCAGGGAAGCCACGTCCCACTTTCCGTGTATTATGGAGGAAAAGCACCACCCTTTACAAGATTCCCAACTTCTCTATTCCGGGAAAATATTCTCGGAAATATTTCCGTTGACAGGCTTCTAGCTACATTTCACTTCTTTTACAACTCAAATATTCAATTGATAGGCTACTGGCTACATTTCAATTCTTTACACCTCTTAGTATATGCATCACAGAAGATTTACCAGGGGTTCCCATGGCTTTCAGATGGGTCAGAAACATATGTGAAATAAATTAGTGTGCCACTGATTTCATGTCATCATCTATCTAAACTGCGCGACACCATTGATTGCCGCGCTCGAAATTTCTAAGTAAAATGTTCTCCGTTGCCAGATGGGGAGCTCCAGATGGTCATTTTCCATTCAAAATAATTCAATAGCTTGAATTTGAAATGGAAAAACAGGAATCTCACTTAGCCAACAGTATGTTGATACGATTATATCCTATGACAGCGGAGAGGCATCATTGGTTGTCGCGAAGCGTAGCGAAAACTTCCAATTATGGTCACCAGACTCTAGAGGTCAAAGTCAGTAATTCCAAAGTCTGTTGCCCATAATAAACCTAGTACATTATCCCATTTGTTCTTGTGTCTGGTCATACGTCATAAAAAATCAGTCAAGGAATCGCTAAGCTCCTCAGGTACCTCAATGAGAATTCATGACCAGGCGTTGTTTCTCATCAGCAGGTGGCCCGGTGATTGAAAGCGCAGTTCAATGCTGCCAAGTGCCTCCAGGCATGTGCTCCCATGAGAGAGTGGGTGATGTGATAAAAATCGGGAAAAATCGCCACATGGGACTCAGATTATCAAAGCAAAATATGCAGCCCCATTTTTTCGCATCTGAGCCCTTCTATGCCGCCAACAAATCAAAAGGGAGAGGTGGACACCCCTCCCCTCATACCCCTCCCCCAGGACGGCAATCAATAAATAGCCTGAGGACCATCAGTCAACTTTTCCCCCCACACACACACACAAAATCCTGGATACGCCCTGCCCGGGCCCCCTGGCTCCAATGGGCACGACGCCACTTTCCCCCTCCCCTTGTTCGCTACGCACCTGATCGCCTCCATATCAACTGACAATTCGATTTTCTCTTCCATACCACACCTCGTATCCGCACTTATGGGATCCTACTTCCAAGAGTTGATGGCCAAAACATGAAAAGGGTTTGCTCACTGTTGCCACCAGGTCGGAGGGGCGCTCATCAACAATGACATCACTTGATCAAAATAAAGGTGGGCTTCCGTCTCACACTGCACTGTACCTTTTGTGTACAAATTTACAACACAATCCAAGCCCTCCCCAACGTTACATGTGAAATCGTAGAATAGGCAGTGCACTCCTAAATCAAGTGCAAATGACTACGTCGTTAGTGTTGGAAGTCTATGGAAATATGATGGATATGGATGGGGCCTAACCTCGGGTTTTATACAATCCCTTGATTCTTGGTCTGGTTTTTACATGGCAGATTTACGGTTGGTAATGTCGTTTCTTCCATTATCAGTAGGTCTAGTGTCACTGGTGTGTCGATTAACTAATACTAGCCTAGGCTAAAACTAGGCTAGGCCTAGGTCCCTTATTCCGAATTAGGCTTAGCCTTGGCCTAGGACTCAGGAGTACTGTACAAGGCTACTTCACTAACTTATTGATACAAGGCCTAAAGTTAACATATACACAATACTGTAGGCCTCGATACATAGCACAGATGCTACACAGTACTCAACGAGGCTCTCAGTTGATATTGTTACTAGCCTCGGCCCCTACTTTAGTTTGAAAAAACAAGTTAGGCCCAGCCTAGGGCCCAGGCATGCATCAAACTACCCCACTCCCACAGTGCACCGCACATGCTATTTGCGAAAAGCTCCATGCTAGGATCTACTCTTAGAAGTTTTACGATGCGCCAAAGAAATACGCGAAGGTTGTTCTGCTCTGTATTCGTATGCCACACTATTCGAGCGGAGCCCAGGCCCACGCCAACTTTTGTACTTTTCCCTGTGTCCGTTATTATATGTATGCCGTACGCTTTATTATTGGTGTACATTTCCATACGCCAAAGATTTTTGTGTGAAAGGTCCTCTTTTCCAGCATGGTACCACACTACACTCAGTGAATCTGGTTGGGACCAACAAGAGGAGGAAATATACTGCACCTAATGTTAATGCTGACATCCAAAGAAATAGTAGAGCAAATAGAGATCGGGGAATATTTCGGAACATCAGATCATGATTGTATTACTTGGAAGTGTACAGCGTTCAAAATAGCTGTGTAGATCGGGTGAGCAAGATTGCTACACACTTTCGGAAGTGCATAGCAGTCAGTTTGTACACAGAAGTATAGATAGCTTTAGGTTTCGATGATTCCATCCACCCCAAAATTGCTAAACAAGTGTCCGCAAACTAGTTCAAAATTCACTCGCTGGAAGTGTGTTAGTACAAGGGATGCGAGGAGAGACATAAGTACAGAGATTGGAAAAGGCATAAAGATTGGATAAGATGGGGGAGGATTGCTTGAGTATAAAGATATAATACTATCAAGAGTGTATCAGACTGGAACCATTATAAGGCCTTGCAAGTACAGGTGAAACTATGAGTAGAGGGAGCCAAGAAAAACTTTGAACGTTGATCCCATAAAGAGTGAGATGGGTGAGATAATCACTTCCAAAAGGGAAACAGCAGAGGCCCTCAATAAGTTTTACAGTCAAGCATTCATGGATGGAGACCTCAGTAATATATATTCCCAAAGCGACCATATTTCTTTGATGAAGAACAAAACTGTGGATTGGTGAATATGAGAATATCAGAAGATGCTGTAAAGAAAAGTGAGCAAACAGATGGAAAGGGAAAGCTGCTGGGTCAGATGTGTGAAGCCAGATACCTTAAAGAATTATCAACATGAGATTGCAAAACCACTGCATGTGATTTTCCAGAAGTGGTTGAAGGGAACAGCGATACATGTACCAAAAGACCGGAAAAGGTCAAATATCTCGCCACTTCATAAAAAAAGGAGAAAGATCCAAAGGTGTCCATTACAGGCCAGTGACCACATCAGTTCCCTGGGAAAGTTTGGAAACGATATTGAAGGATGCAATAGTAACTGTAAGAGCACCTGGAGAAACATAACTATTTCCGACCTCAGCCATGGCTTTGGGACAGATATAACGTCTGCGCGTACCAAGAGAATTGTCTTGGTGGGGGGGGTGTGGTTGGAACCCATACGGCAATTTGCGCCCTCATTTCTACTTCTACTTCTTGTACTCGGATACTGGCTGGCCTCAACCAAGAGCATGATAGCCAGGCGGGAGTCAGGGGAAAACCAAAAAACGAAGGATGCACTGTGCCTTGAAGCCTCACCCTCCCTATTGCAAATAAGTAAAATTTATGGGGCCCTAAACATGCTGCTGTAATATTTGCTGATGACAGCTGCAAAACCTCTACTGAACTACAAAAAATCAGTTTCTGTGTTAAAAATTTATTGTCCTTGGGTATAAGGGGGTTCTGATCCCCAACCCCACCCTTCTTCCCCGTGGGTATGCCACTGTTCATGATGTTCTGGAATAACTGACAGAATGGGTATATAGAGGCATACCAGTTGGTTATATAGTATATACGTCAACCTATAGAAAGCATTGACACTGTGTCACATGAAAGGTTATGGGCAAAATCAAGAGCAGAATAATACTAGAGTTGAAGGGGGGACCTCATATGGAGAGATACTGACAGCCTCATGCCTATGAAACTACCGCCAAAATGGTCGTTGCCCACGACAGATTTGATCACTTTCTATAATATAGTGATTGGGAAAATTAGAGTCACATCTCTGAGGCCAGCTTCTGTAGGTCTTGAAGTGAGGAGGAACTACAAGTCTCCAATAGAGTATGGAAAGATTGGAATCGTCTCATCCTAGTACCAGAGAGAGTAGTATCAGGCCCAACACTCAACAAGTTTAAGGAAAATTTGGAACTGAGCGGGGCTTACTTGGACTTCCTATCCCTATAGCCATTCGCTTGAATCTTGGCAGATCTCACTGATGGAATTAAGCAATAAACCTGGTCAACTTCAATTCTTCCGATAAGTTTCCATGTTGAGAGAATAAAATCACAACATTGTGTGTAGTTTAGTTCAGTGAAAAAGGGTCAGGAAGGACAAAATCCTCATGAAAGACCCTGAAACCAAAAATAACAAAATTGAATGATAACCCAGATGCCTGAAAAATTCACTCACAATTCTTGAAAAAAAAAAACACATTCACACTCTTGAACAACATCCTCAGGAAAGCTATTCCACTCATTAATAACTCTCTGTGAGAAGAAATATTTACGAATGTCCATTTATAAAAAACAAAATCTGTCAAAGGTCTACTTCCCCGAGCCGAGGATCGATCCTATTCAAGGCCAGCAAGGTGCAGACCGTTGGGTTTTTTTTGGGGGGAGGGGTGTGTTTTTCTTGATACTGCACAAATTGTCAGCTGCAAATCCATCACCAAGTACACAAAATCTTTAAGGTCATGCCTCTTTGGCGTACCTTAAACGTGGGGTGGGGGTCAACTTCACACACGCAGACAGCAATTTGTAAATTGCCTACCCCTCCTACCTCGTTTGTCCTTGCTCAACCCCCTTTGCCACCAAGCTTGAGGCAAAAATCCCTATTGGTGTAAACCATTGGAAAACTAAAAAACCTTGGGCCCTCGGCCATTAAATGAAATACGGCAAAATCTTCTACTCCCACAAATTTTTTATTGCACAGTGCTGATGTCCGTCATGATGATGGCCTGATGCATAAATCCAGGGTTTCCAGGGATTTAGGACCCATGGCCAGTGTAAGGCCCTGGGGCCCATCTTGTAGAATTCTGCAAAATGATTCTCTATAAATTTTGGTGCACCATTGCTGACATTCGGTCATGATGATGGTCTTACCTCAGTACCTTCGGGTTGTTCAGGAGTTTTTGGACCATGGTCCCACTTGAGTGTTCAGGACTTTCAGGTAACTTTGGGCCCCGGGCCCATTTTAATACAAAAGAGGTTCCAGGTTTTTGAGATCCCCTCCCACTTGGTCCCTACAGCCCTTTGCGCTAGTTCCTCGAGTGCTCTTTCCAGCTTGTTTGCAGACTGTTGGATGCAACATCATTTAGAGCTGTTAGAATTAAAACAGTGATATCACACCCACTATGAATAATGCAACACATTCATTCTTTGATGATGTTGACAAAACTTGGACGCCAATCTTTATTGACTCTTGGGACAATCAAGGTCAAAGGTCATAGATGGGGCACAATAGTCTGCTGTGTGATATTGCCTTTCTCTTTCTCAATTGGTAGATTCTTTGATAGAGGTTGACATGAGTAGCAATGTTTATTATCGAATATTTATCACATAATTTGTACATTTGTCCTTGGTTCATTTGTAAATGACACCAACTTTATATTTGGGAAAGTTGTCATGTGGCGAGACGATTACCAGATTGTGCAAAGATAACTGAACAACCCTTTTAAATTGATCACCCAGACAAGCTTGTATGTTTTGGCTCATATCAAGAGGAGTATACTGAGCGTCTTTGTGGACTTCGGTATACATTACCCTAGTAATTACATTGTTTTTCAACTTTTTATTCCTTGCCAGGAATCTATCGTTCACACCGGGGTTATGTGTGTCTGTTTATGCCCCTTTTCGCAAACATGATAAATGTTCAACACAAGACAAATCTAGTTCAACTTAATTTAGTCTACAGTTGGCAATGTGGAGGCCCTTCGTGCCACTATGAGATCATGTAGTTCAGCTGAATGAATGATTATTTTCTCATTGTCATTGTATATTTATGATTCCATCAATCGCTGTAATATCCCCTTGTTATATTAACCCTGTCCGAGAGCGATATGAAACAAGTTCAACAAAACTGAAGTGGAAATTCAGGGATAATGGTAAACAAAATGGTCTGACACCAGTTCAGTAATGGCTTCCTTGTACATGTAGCAGTTCTTCATGAAGCAACCCAGTCTCTGCTAGATATACTGTAACTCTAATATGCGTTTTGTCAATTTCTTTGAATATTTGTGCCAATCATTCAGGCAACCAAACCTTTTTGATGGTTCATTGCTTCAATTTTCCAATATACAGTATATAGGATATAAAATAGTCAGGGAATTCTTTTTTGTTGTTTTCCGTCCAATTTATTTGAACTGGAGGTCTCTGCACATTTCCTGCCTGTATATGTACAACTTTATCTCACTATGGCTGCATTATGTGCAGTTTCAAATAAAAAAAGCATGCTTGTTTGTGTAAAACAAAGTATAACAATTTAACGCAGTTTCATGAGTATTAGGGGGGGGTGGGGAGTTGCGTCGGTGGAAAATGGAAAGAAATTTGTCACATCTCTCTGGGTTATTGAACGGATTTGCCATGTTCAAAGCCACACAAAAGGATAGTCATTTTGCGATTGTGGCTAGGTTTCATTGAGAGATAGTCCCATCAGCACCCCCTTCCCCACCGCTTTACTTACCCTTAGCTGTCCTCTTTCTCTCATTTCAGGTGCTTCTTTAGGATTTGTGTGTTTCTATATGTAACTTGACCCCTCTTGAAGAAGAATAGTAGGCCTACTTACACAAATGAATGGGCCTGTGGTCCTGTCAATCCGTATTGGACATAAATTCTGATGAATGGTTCCAATCCCTTTAAATGCATTTGCATTACCCTCTCCATATTTTAGGCCAAACATCCCTTCATTCACTTGGCCCTTGTGTTTTTCAAGACGACTTGTTTGTTTTGACTTGTGCCTGATCTGTTATACAAAACTGTATTTAGTAGACGCGTCTATTAACAGCTTCCGAAGTTCAGTGCCATATTATTGGAAGGTACCTATTCTGGCCCCAACTATGACATTCCTTTAGGCCTGGTAACTGCAAATACAAACCTTGCCCATGAAATGTAACTGAAGCTAATGAGATTGTCCACTTTACCAATGCTTTTCCCTCCCCCTACATTCTCAAGGTAGCCATCTGGATTTATTTTACCGCCTAGGGTCTATGTTAACATTCCTCCAGCGACACAACAGGGCATCCCAGTTTTGTCTAGGTGTATACAGCAGCACATTAAAGCCGTGTTACAAAATGCTTTAGTGATTGGATAAAGTATGAGCTATGGAGGGGGGGTGTGGGGGGGTTGAGCGTTTCCTTTCTGGGGGCTTCGACCCCTTAATGACCCAGCAATGTTGGGAACAAGTTTTATCACTGTTTGACCTATGCAAATACTGTTAAAACGAAACAAACTGGTTTTTTGCATTAAAAGATGCACTGTTTGGCATTATTGGGCCATAAATTATACAGTCCCCATTATGGAGATAGAGGGCTCCTCTCTCCCGTATTTCACAAGTTCAGAACCCCCCCCCCCCCTCCCAAGATATGCACTATGTCAATGATTTGGATAGGTACAAGGTGTTGCCGGGAATGCTAACCACTTGGGAAGTGTTATCTGCTATGACTGGCTTCTAAGGTCCTCTGGTTTCCCTGTGTCAGTAATACCACCTAACGATGAAACTATGAGGGTATGTTTTGAACATCAATGGGGGTGCCAGCAGGGAATATTACTATTAACTAACCCCCACAGAGAGAGTGTATGTCTCTCACCCTCCCCCTTATCCTGGTGGACTTGATATGTTGACCCTACCATCGTTGCCCATCCATCAATTCCCTAATCAAGGTGGCCAAATAGATTCAGCAGGGTATCGCCAGTTCGTGGTTGTAAGTGGCGCGATGCTCACCGCTGAACAGTTTGGGGGTTAATAAGACGAATCCCCTCCTAGCAATATCATTACGCTTAGTTTTTTGAACTGGTCACCACTATTTGAAAACCTAACCAGTTTTAATCCCATGTTTTTTCAGATTTTATTGTTGATAAGTATGGGGGAAATCTCAAAGTTTTGTGTTGGCAGTTTTGTAATTTTCGGCGGGGGAGTTTTCGTAAGATTGTTTTCTTGCCCACTGTATTTCCCACGTCGAACTGCTGTCGTTCCCTTAACCTTCGACACAATATCATCATCATCCTCATTAACCTGTAACCCCGAACTCCAAAACAGGGATTCAATGGTGCGTCTTCACTTAGTGGTGCAGTTTAAAAATAAGCCGATAGCGATATTGCTATGGTGGGAAATTGACCGAATCTCGTCTATTCCCCGAACTGTCCTGTGGTGAGCGCATCTGCACGTAGAACCTACAAACTGGGCTTATACCTAGGTTACACAAAGATAGTTGGGATATTACTAGTTTCTTTAGATGTGATTTATAGTCATTGACTATGGAATAGCTCTAGCGATATTACGTCACTGAGCTCATATTTTGTACACGGATAAGATTTGTGGAACTCATTTAGTGCTTCCTGACAGTTACCAGGATTTAACCGTTTCACAGGAATCTGTCACCCCGGCGGTGACTGGTCGTGATATGTTACCAATGACTCATCTTTGTCTGAAGGCTGGATCCCGTTTGAAAATTGACTGCTAGTCCCCATTCCACCACTCATCGGCGCCGATTCTCCTTCCGTATTGGGGGGGACATGGCCAGGTTCACAAAAATTGTGTGGAAAACACAAAGTCACTGGGAGAATTCTCAATAGTGGTGGGACAGTCCCCGCCGTACCCCCTGTTTCCGCGCTCATGCACCACTCACCAGAGTTTGTGCACTATCCTATTAATAATGGTTTGTGCTTTGTATTATTTGTTTTGAGACTGTGTGATCCTTACCTCTGTTCATTGTACTTTGGCCATCACATTTCTGGGGACATTTCCTGTGGATTACTTGGATTATTTCTCGATTGATCTTTGACACACACGTGCCTGCAATGCATATACAGTAACAATCTGCCGTTAACTGTGGATTGTGACTTAGTTTTTGTTGTTGTCGCTTCATGTACAATGACGTCAAATAGCTGCATTGGGGAAGCATCGTGAACAAATAAATGGGGAATACTATTGCTAGCTCTACTAAGACACGAGTTTAAGAGTAGATGTGAATGAAGCACCTCATTAGAGAACTTGGGCTAGTAGGTTGGAGTTTGAAGCACAAGCATCAAGTAGGCTTACTCCTCAACCAGATGCAAGGCATTTCATACTCGTCGATAAATGATGGGCATGGATAGATCTTTTTCATGTAGATTTTTTTTTTGAGCGAGTAACCTGAGTTAATTATATCCCCACATCCTTGGGTCAGGGATACCCTGTTCATAATCAAATGAGATTGACATCCCTTCCCCTCATTTGACAAATCAAAAAAAGGTTTGGCCTCTAATGACCTAAATGATCCTCCACTTTGATCAGGACAGATGTAGTTTTACATCCACCATTTCGTTCAAATCCGACAAAGTTTGAAAATCGCATGAATCATGCAAATGACTCCTGATGACCTTGAAATGACATTTTTGGGACCAATGTTGACTCCACCCACCAGTTTTTCGTTCCAGTCTGAATAACTTTGAAAAACCCCATAAGTATACAAATTTGACTCCGCTGACCTGAAATTACCTCCATGGTTTCGGGACGTATGTTTACCCCTCTCCCCCCAAGATTCGTCTAACTCGAACAAACTTAATTCATAATTTCTCATGAACTCCAAAATAAAAAAGTGCAGTCCGACATTCAGTATGCCCACTTTCCGAACTCATCTGAGAGTGCATGGGGTGGACAGTGGCACAAGTTTTTGTGTCAATCGATGTCTCCATTATTCTTGGCGTTTCTTGGGTAGGAGAACATTTTTGCATTATAAAATGACCATCGAAAAAGATATGTAAAGCCACATCGCAACACTCACTCCGTTTAAGGAAATGGTGTTGCTTCGAAATGTCCTAGATATGTTTTTGGGCCTCGAAAGAGATTTATTTTCTGCTGGACAAAAGTTCCCTACTTGGCAGTGGCTGATCGTGATCGCAGGGCTATGATTTTGCCGCAGCAAAAATGCGGCCACCCAAAAATGTTTGAACAAGCTGTAGCTCCGCCTATAGGCATGCAAGACACTGCCTCCGAAAAACTATTGGGTTCTTTAATGGGTTGTAAAAATTAAGTTACGAAACACGTAACATATAAACACAAAAACCACATTCACTAGCTGTCCAAAACGGAAAAAAAAAAAAAAAAAAAAACGGAAAACTGTGCACAGACAGGATCGAACACCGTGGTCGCCGAGGATCCGAGCTTAGTCTTAAACCACTACGCAGCCTTTCGAGTCACGTGAGGTGATGTGGAATTGTGAATATAGGTATCGAAACTTATGGATCGAACTATCGAGATGTAAGATGTGCGGAGGAGTGGATTTTGTTACCTAAAATCTGTGTGTGAGTGTATTATTTTCGGAGGAATGTTGAAAAGTGTATTGTGGACAATTCTCAGGACCGTGGGATTTTTTTCACGGACATCAGGGAAAAGAGGAATGCGAATTCCGTTCGTGACCTAGACTTGGCCTGTTCGTGTTTGTTTTGTAACCCTAGGCCTAGGCCATTAATCGCAGTGAGGACTGCAGCAAACGGCACGTCAAATTCTATATTTTATAAAATAATAGCCTATTTGAACACAGTTATGGAATGAAAGGGAGCAGAATATCAGGATTACGTCCCTGTATCGATTCTACACAGTCAAAAACCTCTGGGAGAACACAATTTTACGAAAGCACTGTTCGCATTTGGCCCTGGGCAATGGCTTGTGGTGTTGTGGAAGCGAGCTCGTCTCTGCAATGTGCTCTCATTGACGTCTAACTAAGCCGAATAGCTTCCTGTTATTTTCGGACGATCAACGCTTATATTGGGGGTTATTTTATGGGACCACCTCTAATTTCAATGGCGAAACATCATAATGATCAAGTCATTTCGATCGGTTTGCATGGAACGTAATCCTAAAATAAAAGATATTTCATCGGTTGGTTTTACGGTCGTAAGAAGCACACAGAGACGAACTGTTTGAAGCCGAGTGTTCTATTACGTCTTCCCTCTCCGACATGAGAATGGTCAAATCTCGATTGAAGCTGTTGGGAGCTGTCCGTCGCTCCAATTGAGTAACCGGACTAGAATTAAAAATATTACCAAACTACAATGCGCATGCGCTGTCATCGTTTGCTATAGACTTTTTGGCAACACGTCACAAAGATCGTTCATAATTATAACATAACATTCCTTTGACAAATTTTATTGAAGCGGACTGCGTCAAGGCTACAGAAATGTAACCATCGCACCCCAAAACGACCAACAATACAAGCGATTTCATCGCTCGTAAAAAGCCTTCACGGTTACAAGTTCATGAGTCATTAATACTGCTTTGTGTCAAAGGTCATAGGGGTACTTGGGCTGTTCGGCGTGAACGGACAGTGCGCAAAACAGTCTTTGCAAACTCCCCTGGTGAAAAACTACAACCTACCAGCACTGAACTTCACAGAGTGCCTAATCAACAAAAATTGCAAAGAAGATGGGATGACACTGATGGTTTGGGTTCTTATAGGGAGACAGTTTGAAAATGAGGCCAGTAATGATAGAGCTAGGGGAGAATCTTGGTAGTGGTGAGCGGGGCCACGGTTTCAACCATGAAAAGGCTATTTGAGGGAAGAGACAGCTGAGTGGAATGAGTGCACATGAATCTTCAAAGTTCTGAAATTCACTAAGCAGACATGAAAAAGTTGAAAAGTATTAGGCGATGAATCCATATTCAAGTATATCTAGTAAGGGTTCTATGTCTTGCAGGTTCAGTTGAAACTGGCATTGTGAGGGGAGGACATGAATGCAGAGTCTGCCATAGTACACAGTATGTATCAAAACTAGTGACAGTAAGTAGCTGAATAAGACAATGTTTTTATGCTAGAACATATTACAGTAGTGTAATGTAGGCAATGGAAACCATACTAATTCAGTCAACCTTGCTGTCCGTACTTCTGTGCACCCTCGTACTAGTCGGAACAACATTGTACTGCAGAGCAAAATGGTCTCATGCGGAAGCTATAGATGCTCATTGGCTTGCCAGTTGAGGAAATCTTCCCCGTGGTGTGGATGTGGATAACGGTGTGGACACAATAGCGGGCACCTGGGCAGCTTAGCCTTTTAAACAACAAATGATAATGCAGCCTTACTTCAGCCCTAGTGCTCGAAACATTAACTCGGATGTAAGGACACACCGTTTTAGGTTTGATATTTGAGTGGAGCCTGAGGGTTCCTTGGTAGCCAGCTCCACTTTATTTGAATAAAATCAACTACAAGTAAGTAATATTGATGGTCTTATTAAGTTATTAAAAATTCCTGTATGTAGACATCTTAAACAGTTTTTATAACTCAGTTGGCTGACTCATTGCCACCATTGCCATTGCTCGTAGTGTTTGGAAAACAGGGAGAAATGTGTGTGTTGGTTGTTAAGCTGTTGACATTCGAGGAATGAATTAGCCCCTAATGGTCAGTACTTGATTACTAGCTAACGCCTGAGCAATCCAAGTATTAGTAATAGTATCTTCCACTTACAGTGGCGTGATAGAGGAACACATTACATCACATGTTTCACCGTGGATAACAGTGAGATAATTAGAATATTAAAAGTAAGTACGCAGGGATTGCGTTACTCAGATTTCCTAATGGGAGTAGACATTTGCGGGTGTTAAATGGCCAATTGCAAAAATACCCTATTTGATCGAATCAGTGGCTGACAATCTAGCGGGGTGTTGCAAGCGGGGGGACCCATGCCGTAGAAACATGTTCACCCCAAACAGTTGACGTCTCCGAATCCAGTGAATCTGAAGATTTGCGATTGTCAAATGGGATTTTTAGACGGATCTCCAAATAGTCTTTAGACTGGCAATTTATTTCAATCATGAGGGAGGCAAACTGGCATGTCAGCTAGAATAATGCTAATGAGTCCTTAGTTTGAATGGTAAGAATTCAAGTTGTAATTAGACAAAAGATCTTGGTGTGTATTTTCACTCCACATTCAGTACATTGACATACCGTTCCCAAGGCGACTGTACGGAAGCTGCCAAAAACCCCGGTAATTGGATTCTCGGTCTTTCATCAATTGTGATTTCACTTTTTTGTGATAATACAGATTCACCTGGCATGATTCTGGCAAGCGTTTAGATCCTGTGGAAAACTTCAGAGTTTGCAAAATGTGACTGTAACAGAGATTCTGTAGTAAGAGGACGATGGGGGTTGCCCAGGTGATGAACAAAGGGTTAATTTCTCCAGGATGAGATTTAGTCGGCTGAAAGGGGGGGGGGGAGGTGTAGGTATGAGGGTCCTTCATGAGGAATCAATTCCTCCCTGACTTTCTATACAAAACTAAACTAAAAGCTTCTTCCAAAGATGGAGTCGCCCCGATGACATTCTATTGTTGAAGTGCGGTCACGCTAATGATAACGATTTACAATTTGCGCTCACAAACCTTAATAGCGCAGTCACACATGAAGAAAAATGCAGACCAATCCGTGAGTGATGAACTATCTAGTACACTTGAACGATGACGTTGAGCAATCAGTTCACACGCAACGTCACAACTCATTCAGGTCCCGGCCGCTCTGACTTGCCGACATCGTGGGTGCAATAGTGTGACACCTCAATTTTGTGGTATTCATTAATGTCATTATAGTTACAGTTCTTCGCCCAGCGCTTCAGTCAATTTACTATGGAACCAATGGTATTATCGGGTGTTAGAATCAGGGCAAAGGTATCTCAGAGTGAATGTTCGGCCAAGTTGTTGAACCGACAAGCGGTTCTACTCCTCCTACAGAATTGATTGGATAGTTATAGTTATAGAAGGTTTTTCGTAGTATTGTTGAACAGTGGTTTGTACATATCGTTTGGTCATGAATTCAAGTTTTCATTCAGTTTGTTTGAACGGTCAAGAATTTCAGGGCTTTCTACTCTCAAAACAAATTGGGTGATCATGTATGTTGATTTTAGTACTATCATAACCAATAGTAATAGGAAGTTCAAGAATTTTGTGTCAAAGTCATTTTGGGGCCATTTTGTTTTCCCTTGAATTGTCATAGGGGTCGACTCCTAAGAATAGATTGGGTTGATCATAAGAAGTTGATCAGTATACACAAACACAATGTAATATTCAGCAAGTGCAGTATAAAGGTCAGCGGGTAAATTCAGCCATTGTTATCACAAAAACAACTGTCGAGCAACTTCTACTCGGGTAACAAAAATAGATCTGCTGATGATTATGAGGGAAGTAATATCACTGACGATGGGAATCTGGAATATAACAATTAGAGGTTCGAACGGTCAGGTCACGAAGTCAAAGGTAATCCTAGGGTCATAAAACCGAGGATATCAAGATCGAATGAGACCTAACCCATCACACATTGACTCTCAGGAATTGGTAGGTGAGCTACTGCAGTTACTGGTGCCTAATGACATGTGTTCACACATTCATAATGAGGCGATTCCAATGACTACAGGAAGACTTGGAGTAGGAAGTGCGTTGATGAAGCACTTCCTAAATATTCAAGTACCAGCGTTGCTTTTACTGAGAGGTGAGGTGAGAATCCTGAACACTTAGAAATGCTGTTGTTGATCAAGGCATAGGAGTGTTCATCTGTCAGTCCTTTTATTATTTCAGAGTGTATATAGCCGAAAATGAGAATCTCTTCCCTCATCTCTAACAAAGTCAGCAGTGATAATGACGGCCCCTAGTGACCTGTGCATTCAAAAAAATGAGGAGTTTTATAGCCAACTGTTTGTGACGGACTTGACAGTTCTGTGACAACCTGTACTTGTTTGAGAACAAGAGTAGTTCCAGCTCACCTTCGTGGAATGCATTAGCATCACGTTGTTAAAGTAACATTAGTAAAATGTGGAAATTTAAATATGGTTTTTTTAATTTAAAAGAATATATATAAAATTTTTCTAATTTATTTATTTCCCAAACAATTAACACACCCATCTATTATAAAAACTTTTGATTCGACATTAGGGTTTCCATTGCAATTCAACAGTGCCCTGTTCATTATCACTGGTAACTTTGTGTTTATTGGCAGGTACCTTCATGCAACAATAAATTTGGGAATGTTGTTCTGTTAGTGATCAATTGTTCAACTAACCAATCCACATTCCCCAGCTTCTCCCACCTATGGTACACACGCTCCATTGGCTCAGTTGTCGTACTAAGACACTTAGCAGTTCCACAAAATCCTTCATGGGTTATTGAGCTCATTTGGAGTACAGGCCCGTGTCCTTCTCGTCTGTTGCAGAGCATTGCACATAAAGTGCCTTACATTCTGTATTTCAGATGTACTGGTGAATGTAACAACCTATATCCCATGGCATATCGTGACCATTTCTCAGAATGCTGTGACCTTAAAGGGCAACTGCAGGAGAATTCAAACATGGCTTATTTATAGCGGATTATAAAAAAATTAATGCCAGAGGTTCAGTTAGACTTCCTTAAGGATTTATCGCCATTTGAAGTTGTTGATATGTGAAGCATGTATTTCGCAAAATGCTCGAAATGTATCCAACCTGCAACTATTTTTAAAAAAGATGTCATCCTCTGCAAAACCCTGCAAATATTTTGTTTTCTATTGAAATTCAAACATAATTTCCTTTGAAATGAGCATTTCGTCTATGGGTGAGGATGCTTGTCGTGGTTGGTAGGTGTTGATGGTTACTTGGGAGAGAAGGACACTTGAATTTCTGTAAATGTTGACATATTCAACAAAATGAAAAACAATCTAATACATGACATGATTTTCATGGGTTGTCCGGTGTGACGTCATACGTTATTGTGCAATTGGGATTATCCCCAATTTATCGGAGGCGATAACGCCATATAGGAACATAGAGTGAAGTGGGGTTTGGATTCCTATTAGATACAGTTTTCATTCCTCCCACAATATACCTCTGTTGTATCAAGCCTGCGGTTGTACCTTCAGTAACGAGTGAACCCACTACTTAGTAGGGCAGACCTTTGCCCCTGGTCAAGTGGCATTATCAGGACTGGTATGTTGACCGGTATAGGCCAGTAGGTGGTTTCTTCATTCATCAGTTCTTCCTGTTTTTGGTGCTCTGGAATATCCTGTCTGTTTAATTAATGGCCGAACAAAGTCGCGCCAGAAGTGGGTGCTCACACGGTGTATACAGTATGGCAGGTACCCTAGTGCAGTGGGGCCCTACCGGATCACCTCTTAGCCAGCAACCACTGGTTTCATGAGCCCCGCCACAATGAGGTAGGGGATTAGCTTGCTCCACCCCCCCCCCCCTCCCCCACTTCCACTGTTCCTATTAAAGTGAATTGCTCTTGCAAATATGAGTTGTAGTTCTTGTTACTTTACATTTCTGGCTGTGGGTGAGCAGCTAACACAGTCATCATGTCTTTCTGGTTAGGCCTTGTTAATAATTCAGACCGTTCATACACAATGAGCTTTATTAGATGCAGTAAAGGTGCAGGTCCTTTTCTGGAATAAATTCTGCATGCAGAGGCCATAATTCTAATTAGATGCATGATAAGTTGGGGCACTATATAAAATCACACTTATGATGTGGATTAAAGATCACACCGATATACACCAATATGCTGACTTTGCATGAAGGTGGTACACATGGTAACAACACCAATATGGCAAGTATGAGGCAAGTAATTCCGAGGTTTCATCAGAGGGCATATCGGGTCATTTGCATAATTTACAATAAAATCACAACATTGATTGATAAGTCGATGATGCCTGAAAATTGGTGATATAGTATTATAAAAAACATGATGGAAATACATTGTGGTTGGTGAATAGTAACTATTGAGTGGCAAAAAATGTTGTAGTCGTTCAAAGGTCATTAGTAGTCAAATTATTCAGCATTCTTGAAAGTATGTGCAGGCAGTTACTAAGACGTTTTGCGCATGTTCAACATTCAGCGAATCTGAAATTACCAATTTTATCTGATACAAGTGGGAAGTAGGGCACACATCATTCAGCAGGGAGGCCAATCAAGATTTCTGGTTGCACACCCAGTCAATAAATTGACCTGGCTAGAACCCTCCCCCAAATAGTGTCAGGGTATCTAGCCAGAAAAATATCCAATCTGGGTGGAAGATGAACAAAACTTTGTACTTCATGCTACATACCAAATCCAACTATCTACAGTAATACCAGACATTTGGCAAAGTGACAAGTTTACTGAATGAGCATTTGAGGCATAATTGATCTGTTGTCAATTTGAGAATCACGTAAATATTCGAACATTGATCAATTTTTAATTTTCGGATAGTAATTAAACTAGGTGTGCTGAAAAATGTGAAACCAGGTGGGGATCTAAAAAATTCAAATTCAAATGGGTGCGCACCCAGTGTGAATGCTGGCTGACCCGGTGTGTATCCAATATTTATCCATGAAGCTATCTTACAGGCTTTTTAACAGCCCTTGGAAAACCAACACGGGTATATAGGTTTGATATAAGTATTTAAGTGAGCTTCTCTTCAAGCCAGGGTCCATGTGGTTTTGTGCCATTGCTTCATTCTACCATTCGTTAAGGCAGATATTGTACCAGTGGTGCACCCACTGTGGACAGAGGGGGTGGATAGTCTAAATCCAGGGTCTCAATCAGTGCTGAAGTGGGGGTTTGTAAAACGACACCACTGCAATAAAAGCCATTTGTTTAGGTATATTGGATGTTAGAACAAGCACTGCCAATTGATTAAGTGGTATAAACCACAAGATTTCGGAAAAAGGTAGGGAGGAAGTACAGGTGTGGTGTTCTTTACGTCTATTCTCACCTCAGTTTTCGTTTTTTATAATGTTGTAGGGAGATTATGCTGATCAGTCCACCCCCCCACCACTTCTCCCTTTTAACAGGAAATCTCTAAACCTGTGATTCTGGAGGAAAAGGTGGTTTGATATTATATGGAACGTTAAACAGCCTTGTAGACATCAAGCACAGTGCAGATCTGCAGTGCAATTTTTAATAATAAGTTACAAAGTCTGAGGTCTCGTTTTCCAGCAGTACGATCGAAGTGGGGTATTTAATAATTGATTGTTGTTGTATAAGTCGCCTATGTTGTTCGTCATGAAAAGCGTCAGTTAGACATATTGAGAGAGGGTTGCTAGGATCAACAAAATTGTCAATGAGAAGAATAAATTTGCAATCGCATAAACAATATTTTCAAAGACTAGTTCCATTTCAAGGGAATCTAGATGTTAATCACCCTCAATTTTGTTTGGCTCTGTATTCAGCATCAAAGGTGGCATAAAATTCTGGAGAAGCTGATCTCATACCTGGCTTACCTACTTTGGCTGATCTAAAAATCGCCATTCTCTCTTCCCCCAGCCCCCCTCATCTCTACAAAATTCATCTTACGCGTAATCGCACCAAGCAGTCAAAATGACTGAAAAAGCTTGGATCATGAGGTCGTAGGGTTTATTTAATTAAATTACCGCAGATATTTCACGCACTCGTATGCTCAACGGATGGGTGGCAATCCTATAGTGGGGGGAGGGAGAGGGGGGAGGAAAAGGGGGGAGGGGAAAAGGGGGGAGGGGGTCTGCTCCAACGTTATATAAACTTCCCAATGATCAATTCTTTTTAACTAGTTCTCTCTGGAAAAAAGGACAGTGAGTCACTCCTTCCCCCCCCCCATATTCAAACAAAGTCACAGATAATGTGCTGTAGAAAATGGTATTACCCATATCGCCCCTGGCCCCTCCCAGATTCTGCTGGGTAATTATGCCTTACCATGGACATTTAATGTACAAAGCCATGTTATAGGCAAGTAGCAGCCACTAAATTATTCATGCATATTGCAACACCTGAATTAATAATCAGATCAGACCAGGTCTAGAGTGCCCCTTAAGTTTTTTGAAAAAGCGCTCCCAGGGAAAATACTTGGATTTGTACTATACTGTGCGTTAGCACTTACAGGTCAGTATTGTTCAAGTTAGATCTGTTCTTTTTCGAGTGCATTATATGAAAACATGACGCGATAACAATTGGATTGGTTGAATTGTTTAGAGGTGTCAAAATATCATGGTGGACCAGTCGTATCTGGGTTCACAAGTTGAATCCCAAATTGAAGGGCTCAACAGATAATTTTGTGAGAGGTTTGATTGTTCTGACCCAAACTGGGCTTTTTGGCCATTCACCCCCTCCTCTCTGCCTCCATCCTTAGCATTTGAATACTGCCATCACCACTTATCCAGCCACAATAGTGGTGCTAAATTCTTGGGTTTCTGATACCCTCGACCTCCCCCCTCCCTTCCCCCTTCGCCTGAATCATCAATGGTCACGTTAATTTTTTGCTCGGATCTGTACGAGGGTTGAGGGCATCAATTTAATATCAACCTAACTTGTGGGGTATGTTTGCTAGTGGGTCAGGGTCCGGAATCATTGTACTTATTGCCTGTTATTGAGAATTAGGAGAGGTTGCATCATGGCCTCCTAATTAACATGGCTTTTTCTCTGGATAGTCTGCATTACCTCTCGATCTAGTGCATCATATATTATATAGATTATTATTATTGTTTGATGAGGACTATGTTTATTCCCTGGGCAATAAATTGCTGTTTGCTGTTTACTCTGTGTCAACATTCTCAGTAACATCAAAGTTGTGAAGTGTGTGACATGAGGTCAATAATGCGTGATATTTGTAAACATCGAGGTCCAAGGTGGGCCAGACAGAATAGAGTGAACTTGACACTTGTCCACACTTCCCATTAAATAATAGGGGGATACCGTTGAGCCAAACCGCTATGCTGCCCATGAGAAAAGTCAGAGAGGAGGAAGAACGGAATGCGTGTGTGCTTGTCCTGTTGAAGTTTGTGTGGTAGAAATGTTACACATGACAGGGTTAGTGGGGCCTGTTCATCTGATCAGGAAGACTTCTTTGAAGTGTGCTTAAAGTCCACTGGCATGTATAGATGGATTGAAACTTTGGCCAAATTCCAGCCAATACAATGGTGGAACTGGAACACTCCATTGTAAGAAAAGCCCCTTGTGACCCGTCACAGCGGAACATGGATCCGCTGCAAACTCACCATAATAGGTAATTTTCCACAAACCATTCTCACAACAAATAAACAAGAATTGGCATCTGGATAAATATAAACTTGGGAAAAAAGTTCAAATGATATGAAAGAAGATTCCCGATCATTACTGTGTGAAGTCTATCAGCCAGCCTGAGATTCATTCCCCAGGTGAAACATCAATTCCATAAATTCAACAAGAGTAATTGAAATTGGTGGAAGCAATGGGTGGATGTGGGCCCATTCAAGGATTGGACTCCTCTCAGTGAGTGGTGACCTATGGCTTCTGCAGGGGGCGATGCAGGATTTTTGAAGGGAGGGGTCCAAACCCAATAGAGTATTAGTCCTACCCCCCAGGAGGAGCCATCGACATCCACATTATTGGTAGAATGCATTAGTGTTTCAAAGAGTTCTGAATCAGAAGGGGGGTCGGACCCCTGAACCCCCCCCCCCCCCCCCCCCCCCTGTATCCGCTACTGGCTCATGTGACCTCCAAAGTTATTAGGAGGCATAGCTGGAACCTCTCTGTCATACACTGTTGGTCAACCCTGTCCCCCTCCCAGGATTGATGGCTGTGCTGTCGGATTTAGGAGGAAAACAATATTGGATTACACTATGACGGGTCTGTGTAGCAAGAAATCCTGTTCCACATACTAAGCCTATAACCACTTTAAATACCATACTCCAGTTATTCTGGTTCCCTAAAGGCCATCCATCATGTAACAGACTTGTTTTAAACCAGCACAGGTTAAAAGAGGACATATCCAAACCCAAAACACCAAATTTGGCGCTAGTATGTTGCCTGTTGATAAATTTCAGTAATCTATGAAATTACAGGGAGAGCGGGAGGAAGGGGGGTGGGGAACATGCAAGGGCAACTTATGAACCCTAACAGTAAATGCCTGCATTTTGCCTCATTGTAACAGGAAGACGAAAGAATCATTTTGTCTTCCTGTTATCATGATAAAGAAACAGGGCAGAGGAAGATATTTCACTTAGAAACAAATGAGATTACTCTCTAATAATGTGAAACAATTAATTGTAGGTTTTCATTAGGATCCCATCTATTAGTTTGTATGTACAAAGGATGCACAAAGGCACGTGTTGTAATAGCTGGCTGTGCCTTAGTCCTCATACTGAAATCGGCTGCAATTTGGTGTGGAGGTTTGGATTATAGCAATATAACATAACCAGGATTAGTATCCTAGAGTCCAGTAATTTTTACATGCCCCATTGGTATTTTAATGCTCTGATGACTTCAGTCAACTTCGAATACCTCTACAATACCACTGTGCATTTGTCCACTTTGATAGAAGCTTAGTACAGGGGTTAACCATATTGGAACTCAAATATGTCAGTATGTTCAAATATTTTTATTTTATATGACATACCTGTGAGTGCCTGTTGTCATGCAGGAGAATGGTAGACTGGTAGTGAGCGGAAAAGAATGGCAGAGTGGTGTTATTGAGCTTTGCAACGAACATTGCGGGTCAAAACTCAGCAGTCACCAGATTTCTTTCCCTAGGTTGCTGTGATTGCAGTTGCGTGACAAGGTCAGCGTCTTTTATTCATGGTTATTACCTTATGGGGTACCATGACCCCCCCAGGATATTGGAATAAGTTTGGCCGTGCAGTTGTGAGGCGTCATGTTGAACTGGAACTTCCGCTCCATCCAGGTTCCGAGAAGGATCTTTCTTTGGAGTGGAAATAAAATGGCCGGTCCTGGTTGGAATTGGTACACCCCTGCCTCGATATCATCTGAGGACTTGTGGAGAGAGGGCGATAATCGCCGGTCTCATCCAACGGTCAATACAGCCAGGTTTTCCTAATGAGTTATTTGGCTCCGGATCCGTAGAAATTCGAATCAAATCAAATCAAGCTAAAATGTGGCATTGTGGGAAATGCACATTTTGCCTCTGGGATCCCTCATCAAGCACCTACTCGACTACGCATGATGGCCACATGGAGGAATGCCTGATCCTAGTCATTCCTGCGACAATCCTTCATTCTGTGCCGACCAGCGGGAAGGCTACAGGTACCATTTTTTAAGTTTAGTATGACTTTACCAGGATTCGAACCCCGATTCTACGGGTGTAAGCCAATTCCAATCAAACTTGAGCCATAGGGTTTTTATCATTTCCCATCTGTTTGTCAAACTCAGGTGTGTTCACTCCCTCTCATTGCCTGATACATCAAAGTAATATTTATTCAACAAACTAATACCAATCAACTGTGTTACATTTTTTTAAATATTATAATAATAATAATAATAGTAATGAGAGTTAAGTATAATAAGAATGCGATACTACTAATGATTATGATATCATTATTTTTTTTTTCAAGAAGTCAAAGGCCCACTCTAACTTTGCATCCAAATTTGATGTGGCAGCTCTGCCATTCTTGCTTTATGTACATGATCCATTTAAATGCACCTCACAGACAAACGGCAGAAGGCTCTTTGCTATTAGGGGACATTTCTATGTTACATTACTTTAAGACAGTTGTTGTGACACGATCGCCTGATGCTGTTGTATATATATGCTTCCTATATCCCTAGTAGCCAAGAGGGAATTACCACAAGGAAGTATCAATTGTGCTGCTAATATTAAGGGTATGCCCCAAAACGAAATGAACTGTGCCACAGATCCAAACATTGATGCACAAGACAAGAAGCCTCTAGCCTGCTCTTTTCCAAGGCTTGTTAACTTAGGCAATGCACCCAGTGTTGAGCCTGAATCACCAATTTATCACGCAGCAAATTTCACACGTTATTTTCTTGTGTTGGAAAGTAGCCTGCACTTGAAAATGCACTCCGCCATTCCATTGATGGGGAGTGAAGGGCATTCCTGAGAGCAGGATTCTAGTGTTTCTATATTGAACAGATTTTTAGGGGTCATCTATAAAGAGTCTTAATGTATAAGACAGAAGGCACAGACTGAATTATAATATGTATGGAGTATTGATATGTATCGAGTCATACTTCATTCTTGCAGTTGTCGTCCCTGAACAGACTGCCAACGGGGGTATTATGATTAAACCAGATCGGTTATAAATTAGGTGTGAAATCCAAACCAAGCATAGATTATTGGGCAGCAAAAGTTCGAACTGGACATGGCAAGTAGTAGAGATTGTCAGGAGTTTGGATGGCTAGAAGGAGAGGAAGAGGGGAAGTGCAGTTGCGGATTGTGTGGAGGCCAATGTAGGACTATGGCATTTTAGAACAGACACTAACATACGCGTTGAGGTTTACAAGATTCAACCCTGGGTTGTCATGCCAAAAACCCCGTGGGCCTCCTCCATACCAATGACTTGAAATAATAGTGGAAATTAAGGTCCAGGATTCAAACCCTGTGCCATCATATCGAAGGACTTTAGTGTAACTTGAGGTCCAGGGTTCAAACCATGGGCTTGTTCATACCAAAGACTTGACTAAAGAGAAAATAGTTAGGTCCAGGGATTCATCCTGGCCATTCCACAAAAGACTTAACTAGTGCGAAATCAGGGTGCGGGTTCGGACCCGGCGCATCATACGAAAATCCTCTAATAGTGGAAGTAAGGTCCAGGGTTCCACCAGGGGTGGGTTGTTGAGACTACTAGTGGAACTTAAGGTCCAGGATTCCGCCCTGTGCTGTATTCCGAAACTCTTTCACTTAGTGGAACTCAAGTCCACGAATTTAACCCTGGCTTTGCATACCAAGAACTTCACTAGTGGAACTTGAGGTGGATATAACCATTAGGGGTGTCAACAACGACTGACTAGTGGAATTAACGTACTGAATTGAAGAATGGACGGTCAGGCCAAAGATTTCACATGTGAGACTTAAGGTCAGGATCAACCCTGAGCCATCTCACCAAAGACCTTAACTAGTGGAACTCATGGTCAGGGTGTTAACCCCTGGAGACTGCATATCCAAAACTCACTGTGGAATGAAGGCCAGGGTTCAACCCTGGGTGGGTCATTAGGCTACCAGTGGCACTTCATGTCCAGGGGTAACCGTATGTTGGCATACCCAAGACTTTGCTAGTGGAAGTGTAATAGCATGCAGTTCTCCATGAGTTGGGCACCTTTTAGGCTACATTATAATAGTGTTGCTAGTACAGACCTAAAATCAATTCAATTGATAATTCTGTGAATTGTGTTCCAGCACAAGATTAGAGTTAACAGGAGGGACCAGTAGTCACTGACCATAGTTGGTGGCTCATGAAGTAAAAACAATGGCAATGGATAAGAGAAAAAGCTCACATTTTCTATGTGAAATGCAAAAAGCGCTTTAGTAAGTTGCAGAATTTATAGTAGTATTATTATTAATCCTTACTGATCTTGGATTAATTGGAGGGAGGTACACTCTTTTGTTCGGATTGAAAAAAAAACCCTCTGAAGTGAGTGAGGGTTTTAACCCTTATGCCTGTGAAGTTAAATGAGGGCAGGCTCATCTCGACAGCAATTTGTTCTGCCAGGAGTTTACATTGAATGTATGAAATGAAATGCGGCCCTGTTAGTCTACTATGACAACATTTCACAATTTGGGTTAAGCAATACAAATTGAAGACACCTGATTATCTGTGATATATAATTGGGAAGTGGTCGAATTGTATGTAAGAGTGCCCTCACGGCCACATATGTCGCCTGCAGCATGATAGTGGGTGATATGCAGCCACTCCGCTGTATGCTGACAAGACCCTTTGAAGCCATTCACATGACAGTCTGGATTTGCCCCTCGAGTGAGCTACTACATGTATAGCAAACGGATGAGTCTCTTCGTTCTGGGCGTCGGTTTTGAGAATATGCGTTCGTTGTTGAACAGGGTTGTAGTCAAGGATGCTGCATCCGATGGCAGAGGCCGCACCCTCGAGGCCGAGGCCCACACCTTCCGAGGCCGATGCCCCGGGCAATAAATTACAGATAAATTTTTAAAAAATTTATCAGCGTTTAAATAACATGAATAATTTTGTGTGTCTTCCCCATGGCTTACAGCTATTCATTATGATTAATATTTGGAGAACAAAAGTTCCCCCAAAGGTCCCAAAAATGAGGATTGAACAAACACAAGTTATATGCAAATTTATTCCTGAAGTCAGTATTGTAAAAATACAGTTGTAAAAATGTTAAGGCTTGTAAGAAAGGTTATACTTCTCATAAAATTTACCATCAACTTAATGCGGATGAGCACCATTTTACTAGGCTTTTGCCACCACATACAGAGCATATAGGAGGGATATAGAGCAGGGCACTTGATTCTGGCTTGCAATCTTGGCTAGGCTGTAAGCGGGACATTCACTCAATCAATCGAAAAAATACATGTAGCTCAAACCTAACGACAACACAAAACCAAAAAGAAAAACAAGCAAGCTGTTAGTGATCTGACTGCATCGACGTTCGTTGACCTCAGATGACCTATTGACCTTTGACCTGACCCCAAAAAATTAAGGTCAGTACTCATATGGGGAAAACCCACATGGCAAAAGTATGAACTTGATCGACAAGGTGGGTGGGGAGTGAGTTATCGGTTAACAAGCCTGGCGGCGTCACACAACCACACGCACACACACATTACACCTACACACACACACACACTTACATCATACTCACACATGTCATGACACATAGATTCTCTGACTAAGTAAAGGAATCAAAAATAATTGGTGTGAGTTTGTTGTGTTGTCAGTCAAGTCATTTTGACAGATGATACTTACTAAATAGTGTCTGAACAATCTTTTTGAATACTAAATTGGCAAGTTCAAGCACGCAGACGCAGTAGTAACTTCAGGCCTCGGACTGCCGCTAAAGTCCCTGGCAAGATATAAATTCATATCGAAGGACAATTCCAGGATGAATAAAGAGGCTATTTTTTTATTCTTAGCTAGAGAAAAAACTGAATGTTGCGTCGTCCAAACTGGAGTTCATACGACCTTCTGTTACAGAGTTACAGTCCTTTTTTTTGCCATGTGTATCAGCCTCGAATTAAAGTTGGAAGGGGCAGGCAATTTTTCTGGGCAATGTTAAAAATGCCTTCGGTTACATTCAAAATGGCAGGGGACCAAGCAATTTAGAAGAATTTTGAGGCAGCAGGCACTCTGAAAAAAGACAAGGGCAAGAAGGCAAATTTGAAATTACGGCAAAAACGTTTTAATTGTACCCATGTAATCTCTCATCATACGAGCTAGTAGCTAGCGTGCGAGCTCTAGTGTATTCTTGTCGGCGTCAACCTCACTATTTTGACAATGATTTTCAACTCGACTTATTTACTCTAGATACCCAATGAGTCGTTTTGTCCTCGCCTGAATGAAATCAGGAGGAGACTTAGTGTCACTATGGCGTGTGGTGGTGTGGTTTTGGGGTAGCCTGCGGGGTTGGTTTGAACCCTATCTGAATTAGATTTTGGGCCGGCAAGTCACTAATTAAGTAGTAATTAAGCCTATTTCCTGTAATTTATTGTTTTAGGCTCGTGACAGACTCCGGCTGAACCGTAGGTGCTATTGTGACTTGGTTTGTCACTCGATGCGGGATATGCGGTAGATGAACTGATTAGTTCAGCGTAAAAATAAGGTCAACCAGTCAATTTGGGGGTCAAACCAGTTTTTTGGCATAAAACATGGTAACCGGAATGTCTGCCAAGGTTGAGAGGTGCACCATTGTGATCCCTTGGAACCTCCATCTGTTTGACCTTTGAACTCTCAATTTGACCTTTACCATGTTTTTTTTTTAGCCGACTCAAATTTTTCGAGGGCCATTTTCGGAGCCTCAAAGGAGTACCTTCGACTCGAAACCGGACTCATAATTTGACCCCATGTGACTTTGTGCATGAGAATATCGAGGTCAAAGTTTTTCCATTTTGAAAAGTGCAGTTTAGATGTTCATATGATTGTCCATGGTATTTTTAGAATCAGCAGGTCACACTAACGCCTGATAATGAAGGCCCAAGAGGTCAGGTCACATTCAAAATTGATTTGCCTATTTTTAGAGTTACAGGGCAAAGAAGTTACATTGTAAGTTCTGTCAAAATGTGGATATGTGCAGAGCTCTGTGTGCGGAATAAGACGAAACGAACTCCCACTTCAATCGGGGCACCCCCCGCTTGGTTTCTTCAATTACAAGGGTTCAAAAGTTGGTTTTGATACTTTTTGACAATAGCATCTGCGTTACTTTGTGATACATTTGCTTGTAGGACTGCGTGCATCTTCATCGGAGTAAACATTTTTCATAAAAACTGACATGTCATCAAAGTTCATTCAAGGTCATTTGGACAGAAAACTAGTATTTTTGGAGACAACTTACAATGACATTGCTTGGCAAATGTTGAAATTTCAGGACAGGGGGTACGTCCTGGTGGAGAACATTTCTCATAAAACCTCATTCATCAAAGGTCATTCAAGGTCACTTTACGTGCCTATACGGCCAAATAGGTAAATGTGTTCCGCAACAACTTCCGTACCTTTCCTGATGTGGGTTGAAATTTCGGGACAGGGTGTATGTCATCTAGGGTACCATTTTTTATAAAAATGGTCATATCATCCGAGGTCATTAAGGTCAATTTGAGGTCAAAAACTGATTTTGGTACGTTTTGGGCATATAGCACTGGGGGGGGGGGGGGGGGGGCGTGTTCATCAGAATGCAAAATGCTCCTAGGAGTTGATGTATCGCATGGAGTGGTTTACAATTTTCATAAACTTTCATGGTCATTTGAAGGTCATTAAAGGTCACGTAGGGGTCAAAAACTGTTTTTAATACTTTTTTGGCAATAGCACTGGCTGTTTATCATATTGCAAAATGCTCCTAGGGAGTGGATGTATCACATGGGAGTTACAATTTTCATAAAAAGCTGCCATGTCATTAAAGGTCTGCAAGGTCCCTTAGGGGCAACACTGTTTTCCCTGGCCATAATCGGAGAATTAAATATTTGTGAAGGCTTGAAGGTTCACCATTGTGCTATATTGTTTGCCTGCCATTTGTGTGACCTCTGCCCCCATTTGACCTCTGTCGTGGTCATTGGGTTAAAGGTTGAGTCTTGAATAAATGTGCTTATTTTATTTAAGGAGTTACGGGCAAAAAAAATAGAAACTGGGTTCTTTTTGGTATGTGTAGACCTTTGTGTGCTTTATGGAGGTAACCAACTCCCTCTTCGATCGGTACCCCATACGTTGTAGTTACCAGGGGTCAAAGTTAAATTAAAATAGCTTTTTCTCGTCATAACATTAGGCGTGTTTCTTGGAATGCAATATTTTCCTAGGAGTGGATGCATCCACATGGAGAGTAACAATTTTGATAAAACGCCCATGTCATTGAAGGTCGATCAAAGGTCACATAGGGTCAAAAACTGATTTTAATACTTTTTTGGCAAACACGGGGGGGCTGTTTATCAGAATGCAAAATGCTCTTAGGAAGTGTGTGTTCACAATGGAGAGTTGCAATTTTTCAATAAAACTGCCATGTCATTAAAGGTCATTCAAGGTCACTAGGGGTCAAAACTGTTTTTCTGGCCGTCGTCGGGAAGTGAATACTGTGGAAGATTAATGTTCACCATTGTGATATAATTGTTGACCTGCCTGTGTTTGACCTCTGACCCTCAATTTGACCTCTGTCGGGTGTCCATGTGGTTAAGGTTGAGTCTTGATAAATGTGCTTCTTTAAGGAGTTAACGGCCAAAAAAAATGAAACTGGTTTTATTGTCAAAGTGGGGATAACATTGCCGGTCTAGCCGCAGGGCCGGTGTCCTATTGAGTAAGGTAATTAGCTCATGTTAGGTAATCTATTGTTCATGCTCGTTAGCACGATTACAGTGAACCTAGTGCTTGTACTTGTTTGGCTACATAGGTGGGGATATAAGTAAATGTAACTGATTAGATTTTTCAGCGTCCATATTGTAATTGAGTCACTATTTGCAAATTTTATGCAAAATTCACAAGTGTGTCGGATTTCTTTCATTCACATCACCACTCCTTTCTGTGATGGCCTCTTGTGAGTATTCCTATATAAAATTTTATATTCACACTAGCGTGGAGGACACTGGAGGTCCTTCAGCTGTGTCTATTTTCGCATGTGTTTTTCCCCAAATTTTCAAAGTTGTTTGAATTTTTCCCTGAATCTTGATTGGTATGGTCCCTACCTTCAGTTATTCCCCCAAATGTTAACATAACATTGCCTCGAGTCACTGGGGGGTTCTGCAGTGTGTATAACATTGTTCCTTCAGCAAATGTTCACGGTTGTTGAATTCCCATGTATTAAGTGTGATCCTGAGGATCATGTAAATGAGCAAATGCTTCAATAGGAAGTTGAATAATTGTGTCTAAATTGCATAATTTTAGGCATCTTAGTCACATTTCACAAACTTATACTTCTTCACTCTTCAGTAGACATTGTCCCTAAACATCCTTACGAAATTTTTGAACTGATCACTATTAGTAGGGTGGTCAAATGCTATTACCAAAATCTTAATCAACACTTAAATTCCTGTAACTGTTTGCATGTGACTATTAGATTGGAACCTGGATCGGCGCAACCAGGCGAGAACAACTGGGGGCCCCCCCCTATCGCCTTGTTTTTATATTTTCCCCATGAAAAATAAATGTAGCGTTCTGCAATATAATTCGCGTTTCACGCGTATTATGTAGACTACTGCTATATTGCAATTTTATAATGTGATGTGAAAAGTTTTCTCGCTGCGAAGGGAACTCACGAGCGTACAATCAGAACATATCACTCAAACCCAACCCACACGTACATATCCTTACTGCAGTACTTCTCGTGCGCAGAGTTGTGGCAGTACGATGATTTGTGGCACAGTAGGTACCGAGGGCCTTGGCACCGGTATCAGTCAGTTTCACGCTCGTCATTGTATAACCTCCCTCCGTTCTCTTTTGCACTATTTACAATATCGGTCCTGAACTCTAAACCCTTTTTTCAGGTGTTCCAAATTGTCTTTATCTACGTGTTCACAGAGTAGTGGAAACTATATACCGCTACGCTACAGCCCGCGACTCCACTCTTATATCACGATGCACACTGCACCAATTACCACTCCTGCGTCTGTATAAAAGCCGTTCTTTATTTGCGGAACTAGTATATATGTTGGTACCCACTGTGATGCTAGTAATCTGAACCGCAACTAATCATAGCATTGTAATTTTATCACAGTTAAACTAACCAATGACACACGCGCTGCCCTGCCTGCATGTCGATCGCCTTGCTGTAAGCTTGAAACGTTGAGTGTATATTTTTGCAGAAAAATTCCCATGTTTTTGAGAGAAAATAGTTTGTAACAGATATAGTGACGTACAATTATGTGAAATTACTTATGCCGCCGCGGGCATTCATACTGCCGTTTTTGCTTATTAGTAATGGGTTGGGGGGGGCACGCGCGGGGCCGGCCAGGCTGGGTTACGTTAATTATTCAGTTTTTATCTACTTGATTCCGAAATGTGGAAAACCTGACCTTTTTACATTTAAATTGGTCCTGATCTTCAACGGAAACTTTCAGAAGTTGCTGAAGGGTAACTAATCGCTATTGTGTTGAGAGGGGGAGGGCGCGGGCAAACCGACGACAATGAGCACTTAGTCATGGCGTCGCCTGCTGTCTGTGAGCTTGAAAATGTAGGGCACACTGCATTGGCATGGCAATCGACGGCGATTTGCCGTCGTAATTCGAGGCCCGTGTGTATTGTGCGCAAGATCCGAAAAGCACCCCATCATGCAATAATAAATTGATGTCATACTTGCACAACCCTGCAAGAAAACCTGTGTGTTCTATGAAATTCACACATTATTTTCACTTCGAAAACATTCATTCGTCTAGGGAGGGAATTGCTGTATTGGGTTGGTTGGTGTTAATTGTTACTTTGGTGAGAAACGACAACAAACCTCGGCTCAAAATGTTACTTATCCAACAAAACGAAACAATGAACGTGACTAACTGCCTAACTTCCACAGGTTATGCATGGGGATTCTCCCCAATTTTCTCAGCCAATTGGACCATACTCCACATAGGAACATCATATTGGGAATGGAGTTTGGACCTATGATACATTTTTCCATTCGTCCACGATATCCCCTGTTGTATCCTACAGTTGTCCTTTAAATAATAAAATACATTCCACATCTGCAGCACAGACCACATTCTTTGTATTTAAATAGTCCAGGCTTTAAGCACTGGAGACTAAAATTTCACCCCGCAACTCCCACTACGACGTAAGGGGACTTTTTTGCCTCACTGTGCTCTTTGCCCCTGCGAAGTGACCGAGCAAATTTGGGAAGTTGTTCCTCTGACTCCCTCAACTTTGGTGCTGACGGAGGACAAAACTCGCATCGTGCTTTGTGTTTTATTGTTTTCCTTTTTCGTCGAACTCTTCGTATTCGTAATAACCAAACTTGATTATCGGAGAGTCGGCATCAACGTCGAAACGGTTGTTGTTGATGTTATATGTGTCCCCATATATGTTTGATTGACGTGAGGTTTCACATGTGGCCACGTCAGCGCAGATTCACTTCTTCTTTGTACACAAGCTACATACTCCTTTTGTGTGCGCTGTGCAGTGCAAGTGCATTCAAGCACTGTAAGTTGTCTCTTACCACCCCAGCTAGCTCTAGGCATCTGGCACTCTAGCACTGCCGGGGACAGATGCATGGCGCACGGCAGGCCGCCGAGTGCAGCGCGAATACATTTTTTGGGCAGTCTTTTGGTGAACTACCGAGTATGTGCCACGTTAGTCCGAAGTTGGTCGTCGGTAATCAAACAAATCCAAAAGCATCATTATAGTTACATAGAATTTTTTTTTATTTTCAATCCCCACAATCCCACTTCAATAGCCAAAAATAATGTCTCACCTCGACCCGCCTCGGCCCAAAACCCGAGGCCGGAAGCTAAGAGGCTGAGGCCGCAGCCTCCGTGGCCGAGGCCGCCAAAACGGGCCTCGCGGCGAGGCGCCTCGCGTCCTCCAACACTTGGGGACTGGTCGATAAACCTTCTCCATCAGTCCCTACTTAATCAAGTTGTTTCCTGGGTTATGCAACAGATTGCCAGTGGATAACCGTCTTTTCTTTTCCTCCCTTTTCAGATCGTTAAAATGAAGATTCCTCGCTTTCTCTGATGTCCTTCTATGCTGTCTTTTCTTCATTATGTACTGTAGGGAGTAAATTACTTCAGCATGAAGTGATCTGCCTGCTGAAGTATTCGTGGAGGCTTAGGAGTTTTGCAGGATTAAATTCAAATGAGATTCGGGAATAGGGGCCCCGTCATGATACCACATCACGTAAGTGACCATCCAATATGCATCCTGTCTTTAGCTTTCACTGGGGTCAAACTGTAAAGCTTGACTTCATGAATCCACACCATTATTTTTTTTAGGTCATTCGTTCACGTGGATGATGGCAAGCTTCTAACAGATTCTCTCCAGCACATGCTGAGTGTCTTGACGTTGACTGTTATCAAATCTCTGTGCGCCATTCTCTGATCCTCTGATGTGTCCAAACCATGGAGCCATTTTTTTTAACGTGAGAGGCAATATTAGGCAAATGCATGCAACTATCTAATGCATTCGCATTAATATGTGTAAGCGACCCACAGTTTGTGTTTTTAATTTTAACTCTGATTTTAATTTTCAGGAAAGCTTTAAAGGCAAATTATAAGCAGAGCGACATGTGAAAAGTGCCAGTATGTGTGCATGTAGTTTCATGGCAAGGAGTGCAATCACCTTCCAGCACGTGGGTGGGGGAAATTTTTCTTCTAGGCTATAGGTAGGGGGGCTGATGCCAAGAGTCGGTTGTACAGCCACACCAGGACAGTTGCCAAAGCCTACGATAAACATGACGTATTGGCATCTTCCATTATTTATATAGCAGCACAATCAGTAATAGGCGGTCATCGTAGCTTCTGGGGCCAGTTACAATCCCCCCTGATCTTAAGATCTCTGCAACATTTTAAGTGTTGGGTATATTTTGGTTTAAGGTGTAAGCCTGCCGTTCTCCGCTGCCACCGCCGTGGGAAACTTCAGCGTAATTACTATTTAACGTTTTGTCCGATTCCGATTGCTCTGAAACTGGTACACAATTCCCGCCCCAGTGAAGTGAAAACTTGAAGTGTTCGTAAGTGGGTATCACTGCCTGTCTGTTTGCCCTCAATGTCACATGGGTTTGACACAAAAGTACACAGTCTGATTTACACAAAACTTGGTGGATGGGACAAAAGTTGGTTCAGAAAAACATGATGGTGAGGTAAAGGTCACACAGAGATCAAAATGGGGGTTTTCATGGTTTTGTAAAATTATCGTATTCAACAGACACCTGGTGGAAGTGGGGAGGTTATTAGTCCTAAACAACCATGAAGGTCATTGGGAAAGCACGGGAAAGTCAAATTTGAATAAATCATGCCATTTTCTAACGTTGTATTTATTACAAACTCGGAGAATGGGGACTACCAGTTGATCCGAAAAATAGGTAGGGCCATCCAGTCCACAGGAGTCGAATGGACATAATTGTCATATAACATAAATTTTTCTAAACAAGGTCTAGAAAGGCCATTTCTGCAGGGATATACATGTCTGCCAGTTTTTCCCGCCTGGACATGTCTGGTTCTTCTCTGAAAACAACCTCACCCTGCTCTATATGTGGAAATGTGGATGCGCAATTGAAAAATGCACAGGATTAATGATGGGATGTTAAATCATGGCATCCCCTTGGGCAGGGAATCAAAAAATGTCTGTATCATCAGGCCCTGGAACCTATCATTTAAGAAGGGGAAGGCCAGAATCTAGTAGTGTCAATCCTCACTCACAATGTGTACAACGTGTGCAACACCTTGTCCTCAACCAGATGGGTGTCATCTGGGATCTCAGGGGTGAAAAATTGGGGGGGGGGGGTGAGTGGGGGTCAACAGGTTGGGGGTCAGGAGGGGGGAAACAGGTCCCCCACTTTTCGACAATGTTTCTCATTGGGACTTAACATTTTCACACAGTAGAGTTCTGTAACAATGTGGCCTATCCCCCTCCCCCCCACCCATCCCTCCCCAACAAGATCCAATAATCTATTTCACTTACTAAACTTCCCCATATTGCACTTTGCACCCCACCCACCGCGCTCGATCGACCCGCCCTGTCCGCTGAGAGACGGAAACACGGCCCGTTTATGGAGCAACCGGCCTCACCCGAGGGGTGGGAGCCGTGCTCTCTGCAGCCGTCTCTGCCATTACTCCGTGGACCCCATGGCTTACTTCGAAGCAGTCATCACCTTCACTAGGACGCGTTTTTCCTGACGCCACACGTCGCTCGACCTACCACCCTGTGTCGCATGAGAGACAGAACGCATCCGGCCCCATTACGGAGCAACCGGCCTCACACCCCCCGCCGAGGTAGCCTTGGCTCTCTAACCTCTACAACACAGCCGGCCCTATTACAGCCGGCTCTGGCCGTACTCCGCTTACAGCGGAGTGCCAGCACGGGGGTGTGGGCCGTTCCGTTTTCCCCAGCCTTGACTTGTCTCACTAGAGACTCCAGGCCTTTACCCGTCTCCTCCGTCCTTCCCGAACCGGTCTGCCCTCCAGAGCCGTGAACCGTCCTCTTCCGGCCTTCCCCGAGCCGGTTCTGCCCTCCGAGTGCGCCGTGGGTAGGCTCTCCAGGCCGTGAACCGTCTCTTACGGCCTTCCCGAACCGGGTTCTGCCCTCCGGAGACGTGGGTAGGCTCTCCAGAGCAGGGTGGAAACCGTTCCTGTTGGCCGTCTCGAGCCGTTTTTGTCGACCTCTTCCGACTCTCTGGAGCTGTGGTCGGACTTTTCGGCCCTCTGATTTAGAGGGGCTCCCCCGGCCGAGGGCGGCCTTCCCGTTTTCCAGTTCGTGGTCTGACTTTATCAGCAGCCTGGGCCAGACGGGATGATCCCGGTCCGAGGGTTTAGCCCTCTCGACCCTCCGGAGCCTTCATCCACTTCTCCCGACTCTCCTGAGCCAGATCGGACCTACAGAGGCCCGACGGTTCGACTTTCCCATTCTCTGGATCCGCGGATCGACTCTTCACGCCATCCGAAGCCAGCTCACCTGTACAGGGGTCGCTCATCCCGGGCTTGCCTAGCCGGAGCCCGACTCTTCCTGCCCTCCTGTGTGAGGATCGGCCCTAACGAGCCCGAGAGGATCGGAAACCGGCCGACTCACCAGGCCTGGTCAGACATATTCCTGCCCTCCTGGTGAGATCAGCGCTACGAGCCGAGGATCGAGCCTGCGACTCTCCAGAGCGGGGTCCAACTCTTCCTGCCGGCTCCCATGAGCATTGATCCCCTGGGATTGGTTCATCACGAGTTCCATAGCCGTATATTAGTCCGACTATCCCTGCACCCTGGGTGAAGGTCGGACCTACCGAGGCTGAGGATCGCGGCCTGCGACTATCCAGACACAGTGTGGCCCCCAACTCTTTCGGCCCCTCATGAGCCAGGATCGACTCTCCCGAGAGTGGGTGGGCTCACCCGTTGATCGACTCTCAGGCCCTCCAGGGCCAGATTGGTCCTCCCAAGCCTGCGGTCACAGCCTCGCACCTACCCTTTCGACCTTCGAACCAAGTCAGCTCTTTCGAGGGCGGCTTCGTTGGGGTAGAACCCCACGGCGGTCGTGGTGTCGGGTTCACACGTCGAGAGACTTACCTCTGCACCGTCGGAATTCTATCCACGGTTGGAGCGTCAGGTGTGGGTGTCCGATGCGGACACGGCACTGGTATGGGGAAAACGAAGTTTCGTTCGTCAAACGCATTCACCTTCTTCCTATGTAGTCAGTGTCTCTCCGCATCGAGGCTTTCTATTCGTGGGATGGAATTGGATAGAGAGCCTCGCAAGGCCGAGATCTCTGAGCAAGGTTTCGCTCGGGTTCACAAATGTGCAATACCCCGTTGCACCGAGCTGGTGAGTCGGCCACCTCCTCGTTCTCCCGACCTACGCTTCTTCGCGAGAGGTATGCGAGCGTCGATGGGGTTTACCACACGACGTTCGTTTTTTCATGCTGCTGCTCCAACACCGTCTCGGCCTAGCCGGCACGAGGGGCTGCTCTGCATCTACAATCGACCAACAACCCCTGCTCGTGACGGCACGGACCCGACCCGCATCCAGTTGCCCTTTGCGGGTAGAGCGCGGACCACTTACTCTTTTTGGGTTGGCAGCTTGCTCGTAACGGGTAAACGCCTCGCCGTCCACTGCATCGGACATTCGGACAGTTCTAGCGCGAGGGCCCTGGCATATGGGTGGCCATAAACTTTATCTAAACCTCTATCAGCCTGATTGTAAGCTCTGAAAGAGGAATGTGGAAACTGCAATTTTTTTCGACTTGAAGACCCTAAACAAGTACACATCTGTCTTCAGTATCTGGTAATTACATTGTGTTCCCCCTCCCCCCCAAACAAGATTCAATACTTTATCAAACATCTGACAAGCCTTGAATTGTTAAAGCTTGAAATCGATGTGGGACTGCATTTTTCCAAATCGAAGACCCAAAACAAGTACACATCGTATTCAGTATCGGTATATGACCATTGGTCCCCCCTGCCTCCCCAACAAATCCAATACTTTAATCTAAGCATCTGACAAACCCTTGATTGTTTACAGCTATGAATCGAATGTGGAACTGAGTTTCCGAATCGAAGACCCAAAAAAGTAACATCCGTCGTCAGTATCTGTTATGGACATTGTGTCTGGGGGATAGCCTACCGAAGGGCCGGCATGACTTCTAGTAAAGATATCACTGGGAAACTATGCAGTCATTATGATACGATTTTTATATAAGTCTGCCCAAAGAAGAAGAATCAGGATTTTGTCGAGCCAGCATCTTGGTGAAGTTTCTGTTCCATATGGAATATTGCTGTACAATTGGTTGTTGATGCAGGGCCAATTCCCTCGTTGTAAGGTAAATGTGAAGTCTCACACTGAAGCTCCTCTATGCTTCTTTTCCAAGGAAGGAGTTAGGGGGTCTTCAAGAAATGTGAGTGAGTTTTCAGTGATGTGTTAAGGGCTGGTATGTTTGATAGCATGGGTCAGGTGAGTTAAGAGCATCCAAGAACAGGGTTTTTTTGAAAACGTACAGACGCCCCGTGGCTGGCGTCCGATCCTGGTTAGGCCTTATCAAAGACTAATTGCCAGGCCTGTGGTCGGTGCATACGAGTCTGGGAGAAAAAAAAACGATTCAGTTCCCCACAACTGAACAAAAGGCATAGGAGTCCCCATTTAAACCAGGAGGCATAAAACAGCCAATGTGCAATCTCTGTACCTTTTCCCAGCTGTACTCATGTGCAGTCTTGTCCCTGGTATGTTGCATTGTGCCCAAAACCAAGTAGAACAGACTCGACCTCCAGAGATCCTGTCAGTGTACTGCTGTGTTCCAAGTTGTAGAGGATTTAGCGTGTCCTTACAGATCTTTAGTTTCAGTAGTTGGTGTCAAGTTTGTAAAAAAAACAATGATAGCGACAAGAGCCAATGGTGAAAACCCAAAGTCATATTCATGATAGCTGGCTTGTCATAGGGTTATGCCTCAGATTGGTTTTCTCCCCTGCCTCTTCCTGAAAAAAGTAGTTTCACTTTAAGGTAAGTGATGTGTGCGACGGGGCGCGGGATCTTCTGCGAAGCGAAATGGATATTTATCCAGCTATTATAGGGACTTCCAGTTATTAAGGGGTAAGAAATCTATAAACTGCAGATTCCGGAACGTGAGTTCTATATTTGGGGTGATTTGTGAGAATTCTTCGTGGAAGGATTTGTGCAGCTATACAAAGTATACTGGTGTGGAACCAAAATGCTGGATATTGTATCAGTTTTGTTGTGAGTCAAAATTTACTGAACATCTATGAATGAGTACATGATCCCTATTATTTTTTGAGGTCAGTTTGGGAGGTCAAACAGAGTTCAAAGATTGTGAAAACCTTGTAAACATGGTAGGCCGGATGCTTGGTATGAAACGTGGGTTTACAGTTTTCCTATGGAGTGTAAAAGGACATATCGTTTGTTATGGATTGAGGCCTTTTGAGGAAAAATTGGTTAAAGTTGTGCAAAATTGAGATTTAGCGATTACGGCTTGTGAACATGCAAACAAACCCCACCTGGATGTATAAAGCTCATACTTGGTTAGGGTTCCCCAGATAATAAGTGAATAATCCCTGGTTTTGGGGTCAGGTGAAGGTCATTTTAAGGTCGCCAGAGGTCAGTGTATAGAAACCTTGCAGGTACGACCAAGTTGGTTTTAATGCTCGAGCACATCACTGGGCCTTCTAGCTTTTTGATCAAATTTAGGTCTGATGTTGCGTTATACGCACTCGTTGCAGCGATGTAGCCTAACTTTGCTGTAGTAGTGAAGGTCTATAAACCTGTGTATATATGATCAACAGAGGTCAGATGGATTAATCTTGCGAAACAACAAGTCGGTAATGACATTCAAAGAACAACCTGGGCCTCTTATCTTTCTGGACAAATTTAGGTCTGACTTTGCATTATACACTCATGAGAAACGAATGCTGTGCATGATTCGCCCATTTTCATTAACAAAATGTAACAAAATGTACAAAAAAATTAATGAATAGGTTTAAAATTTCATGTTCATTCAGTGAGCTATGTAGGCCCTACAGATACCAATGGGCCAGTAACATGCATTGAAACCGAAGAGATGAAGAGTGAATCACACATGGACGACTACTGTTCAATGTTTCCAGAGAGAATTATCTGTTCACCCTGGCTGATATGTAGTCTGGTAAAGCCAGACAATCTATTCACCAATAAAGTTTTAAAAGATCAAACAACATTTCGGTCATGAATCCTTCGATAAAGCAGGTCTCCTTGTTCCCTGTTTGCAACAGTCTGCTTGTTGTGTAGTATGTACGCACGCATACGTGTTTGACCTAGAGGAGGTGGTTGCTTGTCTTCCAGTGACGTGCCATTTGTTTGACCTAAGCCTGGCCCACGTTTGGCTGTTCTGTTCAAAGTAAAATTGTATTGTCTCAAGTCACCAATTCGATGTTGCGTTTTCCCAGGTATGGTAAAAGCTCTAACCAAAATTCAAACTGTGTGTCGGAGGGCAGGAAATGAAACTGGCCTTCACTCTCAAAATAGGACTGAAGTTGTTTTGCCAATCATTTTGCCATTTCCCCTTTAATGTTCCAGACATTGCTATACAAGTTATATTACCATATGTCTTCATCTTACTTATTTTACTTTGCCAGAATGCTTTACCCACATCTGCCATGTATAGCACAAACAGATCCTTAGGTATTGGTGAGAGTATGGAATATGAGATAGAGAGTGTGATGGCCTGGCTCAGGAGCTATTATATATCGTCAAACACCCTCAATTTGCGCACATGTCCTATACATACCCACACTAAATTCGTGTTTAGGCAGAGATGGTAGCCGAAACTCAAAATCGGCAAATGTTTTCAGTCTTTGGGACTGTTTCCATCGTTCGTCATTAGTCAATCGGCAATTTTCGAGTAGGAATTGAGTATCTTATGGGACCTTTTAATATTACTGTCTGAGAAAAAAAGTCTGAAATTAGTGAGGGGTCCGAGCCAGTTTCACAAATGCGCAAAGTGATGTGGAGTTCAAATAAAATTAATGATGTGTTTTGTTCATCGATATAGTGTCTTTAATTTTCACGAATATGCCCGTTGAGATATTCATTTGAAGAGCGTGAGGTGGTGATTCCAATGGTTGTGTTATTATTTGGATCAGAGTGGAAAGGAAAAGGAAATTATTGCAGTTCAAAGTGACAGGTGAGCAAATTGATGATGGACCAGCCTATATAATAACTGGGGAGGCACAATGACAGCCTTAATGCTGTCAATATTGAGAGAGGAAATGTCCCTGGTGAAGTCACCACTGAAAGAACGAACAATTGCATTTGTATGGGTTACATTGTATCAGCGAGGACATACATTTTGTGTTACTTCTATCTTTTGATTGCAGGAAGGTGTAGAAACACATTTCAGGTAGAGCAACCTGGATGGGGAAAGTGCCAGTATGTGTACATGTAGTGTCAAAGTAGCTTGTGGGGACCATTCTCACTTCGAACTATAAGATAGGGTGACTGGGTCAAAAGTTGGTTGTACATGCCCCGCCTGCACAAGGTTCTGCCACTGCTGGTCGGGGTAGGTAGCCGGCACTCAGCGTTTCCAAAACGGCCTCTGAGGAGTTTGAGGGTTAGTTTTTAGGGAGTGATTAAGGGTCATTCAGAGGTCTGGCCTTAAAACATGGGGTCGAATAAGGACCAAAGAAAGGGCTACTTTTCAACATAGATAGCCCCTGGTTCATGAAATTTCATGGCATGGGACAGGGGGTACCTCAAGAGAAACAGCAGGGCATAGATTACTCCTCATCTTCTGAATTGAGGGCCAAGAACTTCTAGGTCTATTCATAACTACACTTAGCCAGTGATTAGGTTCCCATTTAAGGGTTCATGACCTGCAGTAATCTATGCCCCTGGTTCTCTTGAGGAACCCCTGGTCTCATGCTCAGAATTCATGAATCTTTTCACATACTCTACTACCCCTTATACGACCATGCACCCCCCCCAATGTGCATACGAGTGTCTGGATTCTGCACATAGTACGGTTGGCAACCCCATCGCCCCTTCTCTTTTTGCCAGACAGATCGGCTCTTGCACGAGTGTTTCGTTGTTCTAAAGGATACACAAAATTTTCGGCAAACGGCAAGTGTTTTGGTTCGGTGAACCAGAGGAATAGTGTCAAGCTATTTCCTCCGCTTCGAGGAGCGGGTTTGAATTGTGTATCCTTTGGAGTGGGGACATGTTTTGGCGATTTGTTGTCTCCTCTCGTGCCCGGCTCTCGGGACGTGCGTTCTAACAGCCTAGGCTTGCCTTACATGGGAGTGTTGTTACTCCCGTCGCCTAACCGTCACTTGGGTGTATGGCACATGTAGGCTACTCTCTCACCTCCGCAGAGGTTGGTGTGGGGCCTTGGGGTGTTTGTGGGGGTTTTTGGATTCGTTAGGTGGTCAGTACTGGGTTCACTCCTTCCCTCTACCTCACACCCAGCGGGGTCCCCCTACCCCTACCACTCCCTCCACGGGTTCTCCTTACCTTCCCCGTCCCGTCCGGGCCCGGGGGGTGGGGGTTGTTATCGCGTGTTGCGTGGGAAAGTTTTTTCGCGGGCGGCGGCGACGGAGAGAGAGGGGAGGAGAGACGGAGAGTTTTTAATGTATTATGTGAACTATGTGTGATACATGCGAGGAGATCGGTTAGGTTTTTTTCCTTAGCGATCCTCCTCCAGTTTAGGATGGAGCCTGTTCTTCGCGCAGGAAGTTCGACCCTTTACGTCCTGGGATGACCACGAGGAGTGCCCGGGGTGCCGGCGGTGCAACTGCCAGAAACCGATGTATAGGTGGCTCTTCGTGGGAAGGAAAGTCGGTTTCGGACAAGCAGCGGCGTGGTTGGCGCAGATCTGTTAGAACGACAGAGCGAGAGAGCGGCTTCTGTACGGGATCAGCGGAACCAGGCCGTCGGGTAAGCGCCGACGAAGAAGGGTACGACGACCAAAGGAGAAAGGGTAGGCAGGTTCAAGACCGCGGGGTGGGACTAGTTCCCTCCGGGGGGGTCGCTGAGGTGATCAGGTCGGAATCGACAAGGCAGTGTCCGAGTTCACCTCCGCAGGGAGAAAAGGACTGGGTCCATCCTCAACAGGCTTCGGCTGGGCGGCCGGTCCCGAAAAACCCAGGGCATGGGAGCGCCAGGCCGGCGGAGACGGACGAACCGCACCGTCACTATCGGGTTGGCCTCCGGACCGGTCGGATCCAGGGGTGCCGTCAGTGGGGCGGTCCGGCGGCCCGGCCGTCGATGCGACCACCGGGTGCCGGGGCACCGGTGGGTCAGATACCGAGGTTCGGACCGAGGGGGGCGACGGCTGGTGAGGCCCGGCCGAGAGCGGGCCGAAGGTCTAACCGGCGCCTCGCAGGAGGGTTGTGGTCGAGCGGCCGAAAGCCGACCACGGGAGCGGGGCACGGGTGGGTCGACGTGCACTGAGGTCGGAACTCGAGCGGGGTCAACGGCTCGGATGGGGCCAGCAGTGTCTCGCCTATGTGCGCCAGTAGCGGCGAAGCCGCAGCCGGCTCAAGCCGCAGTGGGGGGAGGAGTCCGGGTCGGACTTCCTCCCCGCCAAGTGGACGAGTCCTCCGAGGGAGGAAGGGCGGGCCAGGCCCAGTCAGCAAGGGCGCGAGAGACGCTGCCCGGCCGAGTGTTTGGGTCCTTCTCACCAACCCGCAGCCCACGGACTTTTGAGGGGGGTTCCGGATGGAGACGGAACGGGCAAGCGCCGTCCGTCCCGAAAGGAGCCCGAGGAAGGAAAGACGCCGGCACGGCGATAAGGAGACGACGGGCGCGGTCCTCATCGTCAGGATCGTCGGAAGAGGAGTCTCCCCGCCGGAGGAAGCTGGTGCACAGGGAGTCGCCTCCCCCCCTTCCACAGCAGGCTCAGCTCTTGAGCAGTTATGGACGGTTCGCACCGGCTCGGGGTCTTGACAACAGAGCTCGCCAAACCGGCACCGACGGGTTTGCCGCCAGTGCCGACCCGTCCATAGGGCCTCAGCAGAGGCCGTTTTTCGTGTCTGGGAGTCCTTCGCCGGAGGCTCACGGACTCTGCCGGGACTCCGAGCGAAAGCGCATCCGGAAGAGGGCGAAGTGCGAGGCCGGAGTTGCTCATAGGCACCGACAATTTACCGGAAGAGGCTGGAACGTGATGTGGATCACTTTCCTCGGGTGTGGGCTTTGGGAGCCTCCCTACCGGTGGCAGGCTGCCGCGCCGACCGTCACGCCGGTCCCTCAATGCGGTGCCTGTGGACAACTGCCCAGTGGGGTTGCAGTCGACGGGAATGTTTCACCGTTACGAAGGCCATCGCCCGCACAAGGCAGTGGGGGCCACAGTCCCGGAGGCCGACGGGTCTTTCCGGGTAGCCGAGACCGACTGGGAGCTCTTCAAGGTCCCCGACTGGCCTCAGCAGGTCAAGGATCGCTGGCCGCCGAGGGGCCACTAAGGGGAAAAGAAAAGGGAACAAAGAAGGACGGCTCAAGGACCCCGAGGCGGCTAAGCTGGATTCCGGATGGCGGGAATCGGAGGAGTCCCTGGCCACCATCCATCCCCGATCCTCCCCCCAGTGGCGGGTGGGCAACGTCGATAGATCTGAAGGATGCCCATCTTGCACTGTGCCCATCCACACCCGCCCAACCGCCGCTTCCTGCGTTCCCGCACCGGGGGCAGACCTACCGTTTTCAAGCGGTCCTCCCTCCTTCGGGCCTGTCGACGCCCCGAGGGGGTCCACGAGGTGTGCAGGCCATCCTCGCTTACCTCGACGGGAGGGCGTCACCGTTTCGCCTATATGATGACTGGCTATAGTGGCCCCGTCGAGGCGTAGGCGAGCCGCTCACACCGCGCGCGTGTCGGCGCTTCTTGGGCGACTCGGGTGTTGATCAACCACGAAAAGTCCTCGCTCCGTCCCGCGCAGTCGATAGCAGTACCTCGGCGCCGTCCTCGATCTTGCGGCATGTCGCTCCTTTCCCTCTCCGGGCCCGTGTTCCCCACGCACAGCGGGGGGGGGCTGCAGCGTCCATCCTGTGCTCCGGGTCCTCCGTGGCCAGCGCCTTGATCACGTTTCGCTGGGTCTGGCACCACAGGTCGACGTCCTCGACCTCTGCCGCCTCTGCATGCGACCGGGCTGCACGCTATTTTTGCTGAGACCTTTTCCAGCCGCTCGACACCCGCCATCTGATTCCTCTTCACGAGGACTCAGACCTTCCTGTCATGGTGGACAGAGCCACACAGGTTTGGCGGCAGGGTCGCACTTCCGCGACTCCGCCCCAGACGACAGTGACGACGGACGCGTCGCTCTCGGGGTGTGGAGGCAACTTGGGGCGAGCACCAGTCCTCGGCCGTTGTCCCCGGCTGAGAGCTCCTTGGCACATCAACTTCCTGGAGACGGAGTCCCGTTTATCGAGCGGTACTCCTCTGTCGGATCGGCTGCAGGGCATGCGGTACGGTTCTATTCCGCATCGACCACGTCGCTTATATCGGCCGAGAGGGGGGAACCCGATCCCGGGCCTTATGCCATGATCTGGATCCTACTGCTGTTGTGCGAGCAGCATCAGATCTCACTTCAGGCATCCCACCTGCGGGATCCCTCAACGTGACGCAGAACGCTCTCTCCCATCCTCTGTCTGGATCCAGGGGAGTGGACCCTGACCCAAGCCTGGGCGGACCACCTCTTCCGAGTATACAGTCGGCCGTACGTCAATCTTTTCGCGACGGCCAGCAACGCGCGACTTCCGACCTTCTGCTCCAGGCGGTTCCACCCTGTGGCGTGGAAGATCGACAGCTTTTCCCTTCTGGTGGGACTGCCTCCACGCATAGCGTTCCCTCCCTTGTGGCCTCGTCAGCGGGGCTGACGAGGATACTGGACTGCGAACGCCCACCGTCCTGTGTTCCGCCCTTGTTTGCCCGAACCCAGCCGTGTTTCGCAGCTTCTCGCCTGTGGTCTACCTTCCACTGCGACTCCCCGACCCCCTCCGCTCACGCAGAAGGCCGGGTCAGCTTGCGATATCACGGCACGCGCGCCCTGCGACTTCTCTGCGTGGAGACTCTTCGCCAGCGCTTCCGCGAGCGTAGTTCAGAGCGCGGTTGCAGAATTGCAACATCTTCCCGCAGGCAGTCCACGCTTGACACGTACGATTCCCGTCTTGCCAGGTTTCGACGTGGGCTGCCAACCACTGTTGTGGGATCCCTTGATGCCTCGGTAGGACACGTGACGTCTTTCCCTGCTGACCCTCTTCGCGGAGGGAAAGCAGGTCCTCGACGATTCGGAACTAACCGGCGCTCGGCCATCCGGCGATCCATCGCGGTTTCCCGGACGGGTCACTCCCTGGGGGTAATGACACCGTCACCGCAGCTCCTGGCGGGGATGTTTCAATGAGCCGTCCCCCGGCGCTCCGTTTGCTCCGGCATGGTCCCTCACGGACGTCCTCGCTACTCTAGCGGAGGCGCCTTACGAGCCAACTGCAGAGGGCCGCGCTGGAGCACCTCACCATAAACCGTTTTTCTGGTGGCGGCGGCATCCGTGCGCCGCAGGAGCTGCCTCCACTCTTATCAACGACGCACCCGGTTTCCTCCGGCACGACCCCGACGGCTCGTCTCCTCCCCGGATCCGGCGTTCTTATCAAGAACCATTCCGGTGGCTTTCGCGCCGCAGGAATTTACCTCCCCCACGATCGGGTCGCTCTCCGGATACGCCATAGGCAAGCGTGTGCCCCGTCCTGCGCTTCGCTGGTATATCGAGAGGACTCCGATTCATTCCGGGGCCATGATCAACTTTTCCTTCTTCCACGTCAGCCGATACGCCGGCTTCAAGGATTCAATCCACGCCAGATCCGAGACTTGATCCAGCCACACGTTCTACCCGACGAATCTGCCCGGGCCCACGACGTAGGGGCATCGCGAGCTTCTCGAGCCTGTTCGCTGCGTCCCGCTGAAGACTAATGAAAGCGGCGCTTGGAAGACTCGACCACCTTCGTCGCCTTGCTATCTGACTCGACACGGTGTCCACGGTAGGGTGCTTTTGCAGAGCGGCTCTGCTCCTCCGACTACTCAGCGTCCGCATACGCGGCGGCGACCTGCACTGGCACCACCGTGGCGCCCTGTTCTAAGACTGTGCATGGTCGATAATGGGTAAGTCAGTATGGTGAATAATGCTACAAAACATAACGGGTTGTGAACTGTGAACTACGAATACTAACCCCTATACGAAGTCCCACCCATCCTTCCCCCTCCCCGGGCCTCGCAGGCGTCCGCGCAATCGAGTGGGGGTAAACCCCTCTAGAATGCAGGACGCCTAGCCTGGAAAAAAGAGAAGGGCGATGGGGTTCCCAACCGTACTATTGCAGAATGCAGAACTCGGTGGCACATTGGGGGGTGTGCTGTCGTAGAAGGGGTAAGTATTCGTAGTTCACAGATTCACAAACCTTTCCTGGTTTGTAGAAACCAGGGGCGAATTCATTTCGAAAAGTAACCTCTGGTCTTTGGTCCCTTATTTCGCCCTGTTTCCAATGAGACCTCTGAATGAGTTGTGACTAGTCGTTGTGAACCCTCCAACAGGTGAACCTGATTACCAGGGGTAGCGGTAGCTTCAAAATCTAACGGGTCCAATTGAAGGTTGACCCTTCACACCATGAAAAGTTTTTTTAAGGGGTTCTAGGAGCAATTTTAAAGGGTCCAGCCATTTTTGAATATAATATAATGTTAATTTCAATTGCCTTTTAGGCCTTCACATGCATGCATGGCCTCGATGTGTACATATTCATGTGCACTGCGGGGGAGGGACTCGTAGTGGCAATGTCAGTGTGTGCTTTTTACTAAATTGTTTGGAAACTGCCCATCAAATAAAAAGTTGTAGTGTGCATTGCAAAGTACCGAAACTACTTGTACGAGAAACCACCTCTCGAAAAAGTTTTAAAGCTTTGTTTATTCTGAATCAGCATTTTCTTTAGTTTGCATACTTCCACCCAGTGTTTGCGAGGGAGAGGGAGTTCAAATATTTGAGGCCTATTATGTACATGATGTTTTATGTTCAATAAACACATTATTACTGATGCATGGTAGGCAGTGGTTTTCACCAACATCCTTTAATAATGTAGGTTTTTTAAGAAGTGTGCATAACTCAGGAAAATTTTATAGTAGCCTAGACCCTTATACTTCTACAGTATAGCTTGGACAGTGTAATGATACTGGGGTCTTTAACATCCTGCATCAAGAAAAGTCATCCATCCACCGAAAGCCCCTTTGTATCGGAATTTTCTTGTGATATTTTCTGGGGCATATTTTACGTATTTCATAGAGAAAAATATCAAAACAGGGGGCATCATTTCTGTCCACAGGCTAAACTCGCTAAGTGTTGAATTTTAGACTATCACTTCATACAGGGACCCAGTATGACTGAAATATCGAGAAACACAGCGAGAAGAAACCATGTGCTTCAGACTTTTGGTGAAAAGCATCGACGTAGACCTATTTTATACATGTCTGTTGATCAGTAATATTTTTGGGAGAACGAAAATCAAAAATGTGGTTGTTTATAACGTTCTTCCACAGTGGAATTGTACCAGGACAGATGCTTATAATATATTCTACTACTGTATACAGTGTGTGAAATCTCAACGTTTCAAAAGAATCTAAGATGTCTGGTGCATAATGCAGTGACAGTCTGACAGATTCACATGCCTGTTGCTAGATAACATCAATGCGACATCGTACATCGTGTGCTAGGATCGATGTCAACAATTTTTGGACCGAGCCAACGGTTTTATCCAGAGTCTACACAGCAGTGACAGCACAGTCAAAATACCATGTTGTGGTTGTGTGATATTGCACATCAATGAGCCAGCTCCGCGCTACATAGCGCGACGTACAGACTGAATGCGTTTGTTCTTAGTGGGCGGGCTACGTTCATAAATTGTATGATTCGAAGCATAATCTTGGTTATTTGTAGTTTTGTTTAAGTGGAATTAGTGGACATTGATTTGCTTTTTAACAACTTTAAAAGATTGTGACTCAAACACATTTTTGATGCCGTGACGAATAGTCAGGGAATCTATCAGTCACGTCGGTGTGTGTGTGTGTGTGTGTATATTGTGGTGGGAGTGTGCGTTTGGGATCCAGTTAAAAAAACGGTGACACACAAGGGATCTTTTCCACGTAACTGGGGAACGCGCGAACCGGGATATCCCCGTTTGTGTGTCCCGTTTCATAGGAAAACGCCCCACACAAAACCGGAATGGGGATATCCCTGGTTCCTGTGTTTCCTTAAAACTGCTGAAAAATGATACTTAGAGTGGTGGGGTACCCCTAGTAGGTTTTGCACTGATGTCACCCTTTCCATAGGTTTGATGAAGATCAATGTCCCGTTGTGCGTTCCCGTTTGGGCCGCCCTACACAGGTGGTAGTGTGTGTATGTGTGTGTGTGTGTGACGCCCAGCTGTCAACACGATAACTTATAAGGTCTGAGTAAGGTCAGGCTCATCTGGATGGTGTTCACCCATGATAAGTATATGGACCCTATTTTTTTGGGTTCAGGTCAGAGGTCATATGAGGTCCACAGAGGTCAAAGTCTGGAAAAACCTGTAAACACGATAAGTCCAGAATGGTTGGTCTGATCAGGGGAATTAGGGGGACCGCTTTCTTATGGGGAGTACGGAACCCTATTGTTTTTGCTTCAGGTCGGGTGAGAGTAGGTGATTTTTTGGGGGCAAAAATTGGAAATTCATGAAAATTTGATTTTGGCCAATTTTGCCTTGTAAACCCGATAAACTCGACCCCACCCGGATGGCCGAAGCTCATTCTTGGTAGTTGTGTTCCCCATGATGAGTACATGAACCTATGTTTTGGGGTCAGGTCAGAGGGTCACTGAGGTCACCAGCGGTCAAAGTTGCAAACACCTTGTAAACGCGATAAGTACAGTATGGTTAGTCTGATCAAGTGATAATTTGGTTGTATAGCTTTCTTATGGGAGTACAGGAACCCTATGTTTTGGTTCAGGCGGAAGTGAATTTGGTCGACATAGAAATGTGAAAATTTGTATTCTAGCCAATTTTGGATTGTAAACACGATAACTCGACCCCACCTGGAGGATGAAGCTCATACTTGGTATGTGTGGCTCCCCATGATGAGTACATGACCCTATTGTTTTTGGGGTCAAGTCAGAGGTCATCTGAGGTACCAGAGGGCAAAGGCTGTAAAACATTTGTAAACATGATAAGTCCAGAATGGTTGGTCTGATCAGGTTGAAATTATTGTATAGCTTTCTCCTCCTGCCTGCATGCAGCGCATCGATCCCAGCGTACTAGGTAACCCGTAGGGATGTTGTTGGTCGGGTATAGGGTGTGTTGGTGTGCTTCGTGTTTTATTATTTGGTAAAATAGAAATAAATAATTTGTAAAAGGTGGTATGTGTTGGCCAGATTAAGTCTTGGTCTTGAATTGGGTATTGTACCGATAACTCGACCCCGCCTGGATGATGAGCTCAACTGGTAGTGTGTCCCCATGATGAGTACATGAACCCTATTGTTTGGGGTCAGGTCAGAGGTCATCTGATGAGGGTAAGGGAGGTCAAAGTCTGAAACCTGTAAACACGATCAGTCCAGATGTGTTGGTCTGATCAAGTTGAATAGGTGTTATAGCATTCTTAGGAGAGTACAGGAACCCTATTGTTTTTAGTTCAGGCGGGGTGTGAATTGGGTCGAAAGATCGAAAAACGGGAAATTTGTGAAAATTCGATATGGGCCAATTCTGGCTTGTAAACCGAGAACTCGACCCAACCCGGATGGATGAAGCTCTACTGGGATGTGTGTTCAATGATGAGTTACATGAACCTTATTGTTTTTGGGTCGGTAAGGTCAGAGGCATCTGAGTGTCACCAGAGGTCAAAGTCTGAAAAACTGTAAACGCAATAAGCCAGAAGGTTGGTAGATCAAGTTGAAATGTTGGGTTGTTTATTAGCTTGGTTCTTTAGGTGGGGTTAGTACTAGGAACCCTATTGTTTTTGGTTTCGGGTGAGGTGAATTTTGTGGTCAAATAGTAAATATTTTGTGAAAAGTGATGTTTTGGCCATTCTGCTTGTCATCGCAGAACTCGACCCCGCTGATGGATAGCTCATACGTGGTATGTGTTTCCCCCATGATGAGTACATGAACCCTATTGTTTTTGGGTCAGGTCAGAGGTTCTCTAAGGTCAAGGGAGGTCAAAGTTGAAACCATGTAACACATCATATCCAGAATGGTTGTCTGATCAAGTTGACAGTAGGTGTATAGCATTTCTTATGGCGAGTACAGGAACCCTATTGTTTTTTAGTTCAGGTCGGGGTGAATTTTGGTCGAAATAGGAAATTTGTGAAACTTCGATATTTTGGCCAATTTGGCTTGTAAACACCGTAACTCGACCCCACCCGGATGGATTAAGTTCCTACTTGGTATGTTTTTTCCCATTGAGTACAACCCTCTGTTTTTGGTCCGGTCGAGGTCATCTTAGGTCACCATAGTTCAAAGTCTGAAACTTGTAAACCCAATAAGTCCAGATGGTTTGGTCTGATCAAGTGGAATTGTTGTATAGCTTTCTTATGGGGAGACAGGGACCCTATTGTTTTTGGTTGGTCGGAGTCTGAATTTGGTCGGAAATAAGTAAATGGTGAAATTTGATATTTTAGGCCAATTTTGGCTTGTAACATGAAAGCTCGACCCCACCTGGAAGGATGAGCTCATACTTTGTATGTGTGTTTCCCTATGATGAGTAAATGCACCCTTTGTTTTTTTTTGGGTCAGGTCAGAGGTCATCTGGGTCACGCCGAGGTCAAAGTCTGAAGACCTTGTAAACAGATAGTCCATAATGGTTGGTCTGATCTAGTTTAAATTTTGGTGTATAGCGTTCTTATGGGATACAGGAACCCTATTTTTTTTGGTTCGGGTCGGGTGATTTTGTCGAAATAGGAAATGTGGTATTGCCACTTTTGGCTTGTGAACACGATAACTCGACCCCACCTGGATGATTAAGCTCATACTTACTTTGGTATGTGTGTTCCCCATGATGAGTACATGAACCCTATTGTTGTTTGGGTCAGGTCATAGGTCATCTGAGGTCCAAGTCTGAAAACCTGTACAGATAAGTCCTGAATGGTTGGTCTGATCAGGTTGCATAGTTGTTAAGTCTTTCTATGGGGATACAGGAACCTATTGTTTTTGGTATAAGTTGGGGTGAATTTTTGGTCAAAAATGAGAAAATTGGTGAGAAGTTGATATTTTAGGCCATTCTGGCTTTGATAAACCCGATAACTCGACCCGCCTGGTGGATGAAAGCTCATACTTGGTAGTGTGTGTTCCCCAATGATAGTACATAAACCCTATTATTTTTGGTCAGGTCAGAGGTCATCTGAGGTCACAGATTTGGTTCAGAGTATGAAAAACCTAGTTTTAGACACGATAAGTCCAGAACGGTTTGGTCCAATCAGGTTGACATAGGGTATATCTTTTGAGGGGGAGTACATGGAAACCCTATTGTTTTTGGTAAAGGGAGGGGTGAATGAGGCTCAGACGGGGGTGTGTATTACCATGATGAGTAAAGAACCCTTATGTTTGGGGTCAGGTCGGCTTGCCTTCAGGCGGAGCCGTCATCTAAGGTACCAGAGTTCAAAGTCTTGAAACTTTGAAATTTATTGTGTTGTTTGTGTTTTGTTTAGCTTATTACATTAATGTTTGGGTGTACAGGAACCCTTATTTATTGTTTGGTTGGTAAAGCCCACTTAGGGAATGTCTAGAATGCTTGTCAGAAAGATGCTTTTTGGTTGTTGTTGGTGTAATATCTCAGTTTCATGTTTTGGGGTATGTTTTGTGTATCTTGGGTTGACAGAAGAAGTGCAAGAATCACTAAGCCTTTGGCTTGCTGGTTCTTATTATATTTGACTTGGTTTTTTGACGCAGTTTACATCTTGTACTGTTTGCATTCAGGATATTTTTTGGTGGGGACCTTTGAGTTTCTTGATACAATGATTCCCGACGAGTGTTCCACAGGCGGAAGTAAGGGGTCTATGACGCACAGACACGCAAGAACGCGACCCCTTGTGATACTGTGTTGTCTTCTCAAAACAGACCTTTTTTAACGGGGTTGTATGAATTAAGGTGAACTTAATACTACGTTCAGAGTAATGATAGAGTTTCAGGAATTATGATTAGATGTCAGAGTAATTATGATTCATTTCATGTTCCTTTTACTTCATTTCCACGGAAATGAAAGTGGGATACTGTTTCATCATGCATTGGCAGTACAAACATCTCCCACACATCGTACTTGACTCTTTGTGGCCCAGTCAAAACTATGGCTGAGTGTGTGGACTGTTGTCCTGTTTTCTGATTATTTAGTGAGTGTTAATAGTGTGCTCGTTTTGTGTCTTTATTGTGTTGTTATTTGGAATGATTTTCCAGCTTGATGACCATTTGTGCAGAGGTGAGGCGAATATTGGAACTGTCTATTTAGTATAATCATTTTATAGTGTGGTTATGAGCGAGTTCAGGTCTGATAGATTTATCTTTTGTTAGTGCACAGAAGCTTATGTTTTGGAAAAGTTTTTATTGTTGCAAGTTGGAACGCCATGATTCTTATTGGGGGGGGGGGTTGGTTATAGATGAATGATTGGTCCCATTCCCCCCACTTTTTTTTTTTGTGGGGAATTTGGTAGCCAACCCCCCTGCTACTACGTCATGGAAAATCAGTGGCCCTATTATGCAGTTTGTGGTGGTCCAATAAAAATCCTCAGGAATTTAATATATGCTGCCATGGAGGGTCAAATTATTCTCCCCCCTGTGGTCACCTGATAGTGCATGTTTGACGAAAAATGTCACGTTTTCCATTGGGGAAATAGGGGGGGGGGGTTGATAGTGAATCATTGGTCCCCGTCCCCTCATTGATGTGTGGCCAATCCCCCTGCTGGTTTACCTATGGGCGTCAGTGGTTGTTATGCGGCTTGATGGCAAGTAGGATTCCTGGGAAACTTAAATGTTCTGGACTCTGGGACAGACACTATTAGTCCACCGTGTATGAAGTCAAACCCCCCATCTGCACCCGCCCCAGGATTTAAAAAAATCAGTGTTAGATGCCTCTTCCTCTCCTCCTCTTTAGCAGATGTTGCACCATTTGGGACCCTGTGCCAAGGAGCGTGGTAGAAAAAAGGTGCATCCCTTTGTTAACACTCTGCTGCCTACTCCAATATTCCTGGGCTGTCTTTAGAATTTGGAAGAGCGCCCTATTGGAGAGAGCGCGACTGGCATTCAGATGTTGCTGACTGTATATGATGCCAATGAGTGAACTGACACGGATGATTTCCGTGAGAGCAACAGCATTAGACGCCAAAGGGCAAATGAATCAAGAGGGTGACAAGGAGTACTGTGCCAAACTGTAAAGGTTCATCTTTAAAATTAGTGGTTTTTATCAAATAGTTTACGAGGCAGCGTCGGGAGATGAGGTAAAAGGGGGCGGGGGGGGCGTTCTTCAGCACTCAAAGGTCTGAAGCAAGGTGTCGCATTTTCAAAGTGCCAATGGCACATTGTACCCCAACTGGAAAGTTATGTATTACCCATGTTAATGTTCTGTGTAAAAACATGGCTGTGAAACTTTCATTGAGATGGGGACTGGTTGATGAGCCGTGTTGGCATAAGGTGCGTTGATTCCCCGCAAGCGCTCAATCACGGCACAGGAGGAGAAAATGTCATGCGGAATTTCTTACACTGATTTTGCAAGCAAGAATTGCAGAAATAATGCACTAGTACAGTCTACAATACTGTTGACATTGATCGTGATCTTAGAACAGCCAAGATACATTCTTTTTATCGTCCACACAGGATCATGAAAAAAAGGACTAGGCCAATCCATACAATAGCATATTGGCTCAAGCATATGGTGTATTAGATTATACGATGCACATACACAGAATGCGTTACTGTACAAATTCCACATGTGACCCAGTAACAAATCAGAACATGGGAGGAGAAATCCACCCCATCTATTCAATTCCATGCAATATAAACATATGGTCAGATCTAGGATTAGGTAAATTAGGTAAATGAACCAATAAGATTTTCAGTCTAAAATATGCTGAATTATGTATTTGATTGTTTAAATTTATTAGACAATTTGTTTGGAAAGTGTTTAGATCGTCACAAAACTTGAGAGGGTGGTCTACCCTCCGTACCAAGGAAATTCAACTTTATTCAGGGTACTCAAGGGTATTCATGTGTCTAATTTGGCATTGATTTTATGCACTTTTTGAAAGCTTCCAGGTAAGGCTGCACGGTTGACTCGGTTAAAAACGGAAATCCGGATTGAACCGTTTTGGTTGACTCGATTTTGAAATTTGCAGATAGAAAACGGGAATAACCGTAAACGCCGAAAAAATTGAGTCGACCCGACCCCAAACGGCTAAAAACGAGTCATTGAAAAATCTGAACGCAATCCACACTCAGTTAGAGCGGCAGGAGCCCTGAGGGTCGTTGAAACATTCAGTATATTAGGCACACGCCATTGAACGTCGCATAGTAACTCAATTGAAGTGGTCACTGGGGACTGGAGTATGTGTACTTTCCTGGCAGCAATAAATCATAGTGAACTAATAGAACCTATCAATTTCATCATGCTGTTGTCTCTGCGTTCCTTTATTTTAATTACCATCGGGCTATAAGTACATTCCATATCCCCAACGTATTGGTGCTAACTTTACTCTTCCACCTTTCAAGACAGGTAAGTGGAATATGATGTCATTTCTTGTGTTGCAAGTTAGCCACGCCCCATTCAGTTTGGACTGTTCCATTTATGGACAAGGGGTCAAACTCACAAGGTGTGTGACGTTTGGTGTAGCACGTGTACTAAAGTTGAAGCTTCTCATTGGTCAACATTCAGCTGTTTAGGAATTAATTACCTTAGCTAACAAACACCGGTACCAAAATCAAATTATGTATTGTCGCCTATCCACGTCCGCCGCCGCGTATATCGCGGCTCAATGCGCAACCTGTTTTGGAAAATGATATAAACGCCCCAACGTGTGTTGCCGAGCTGGGTACTTTTCATTATGCCCAAATATACTGCCGCCGGACATTGCAGCTCGTGGTTAACGTAATAATTGAACTGAATTGCAAAGCTATATGTTGCTTACTCGCCCAATGCTGTTGCACTAGTTTCAAGAAATGTTGGGAACACGTGGTATTCACCTACTACTGTTCCTAGCATTAGACAATGCATTCCATGTACAGTGCGTTACACACACGACCAAGTCGGCCACTCCTATTAATTTGGTACAGGCCGCCGACAGCAAAACCTTTTTATCGCCCACAATTAACATCTATGGGAGTTCTAACTGACTCTGTGAATAAGGGATGGAATTATTAGCGAATGTAGATTCACTTCGATCCGCGATACTGCAATGTATTTGCGTGTGGGCATACAATTCTATAAATGAATTTAAGGTGGAATAATTAGGTTATTGGTGGAAAGAAAATATTCTATACATAAAGGGTTAGCGCAAGATCGGTGGTTTTTAGGTGATTAGACTGTGCCCTGGCTTCATTTTTCTTGCCTAAATAATCACAGTTACCGTTTGGGGCTTTGGGGCCACCGGTAATCGCACAAGCGATCTGTTTGTACTGTGCTGTTCGGCTACAGGCGTCGTGACCTCATTAGTGTGGTTTTTTTTTTTTTTCTGCACGTGCATGTGTAATAAAGAGAGACACGTAGTATGATGATCAGTGTGCAGGTTTATTGCCAATTATTTGTTCATTCCCCCATAATAATGGAAACAGTCGGAATTGATGGAAAAGATTGTCCTGTATTTACACAGCTGAAATAGTGTACTAGACAGGATAGGAGGGGATAACAATGCTGGATTTTATCACTAATGGCAATTAAACTAGATGGAGTCACGGGAAGGAAACACATAATATCAAGATCACGCTGGCTCTGTTTTCTTATGAGTTTTTAGTAGAATTACAATTTCAGTACTAACAAAATAATGATAAGGGCTATACATATCTTTGAACTCGAGGACGCATGTCTAATTGCGCCTAAGGTAACACTCGCTCTCACGCGGGGACCGTGTTTGGGGTTCACGGAGCAGTACGTCCCCCTTGGCGCAAATACATCTGTGAACGGATCGGTCAAAACCAAAAAAAAACGGTTTGACTCGGATAGCAAATCGGGGGGGGAAACCGACCGGTTTTGGTCAGGAACTAACCGTTGCAGCCTTACTTCCAGGATTCTCACAAAAAAACTTAGTGAATGTGGTCCGTCTCAGTCCTAGGGAGATAGTGATGTGTCTAAATCATAATTTATTATTCAATTGAATTCAAATTGGTGGTAGAGTTTGTGGGTTGAAGATCAAAATGAAACGTGGTGGTGTGGTCCACCTTTGGCCGAAGATTTGAAGGTGACACTGGTCACGGGTCAGTGCATTTATTAAATAAAACACTTGGGCCTGGCAAACTGAGTCACTCCATGATGTTGTTCGTTAGCTTCCTGGCTTAACGTTATCTATGCTAACTAGCAGATTGCTCCCTTTCTACCTCTTAAGATTAGGATCGGAACAACCTAAAAGTGCTGAAGGGAGGTATACCATGTGTCAAGAATCTGCCCAAGTATTGTGAATGTATAGACCAAAACACAGGCTTCTACCCAAGGCCTGCAGATGCTTGTTGACAAATTGTTCAATAGCGCCCTCTTTTCCAGCTTTGCTTGCGATGCTGTTGGGGTTATACCTTGTGTGTACAGTACTTGTGTTGACTGAGTGATCACCAAGAATGGGATATAACCTAGCTGCTTAGACAATAATAAGTAATGTCCACTTAGCGCCTATAAATATTAGTCATAGACAGAATCATGCAGACGTCTGTTAGCAGCTATCAAATTTTGGGTGAGTGGGTAAAAAAAAAAAAAAAATTCGGTGCATACCCACTGATGCACTCGTGCCTTCAATTTCCAGTGAAACAGCGCGTGGAAATGAACTTTTTGGATGGTATTTGTAGCTGCAAACAAAAAATCAAGCGTGTCTCGAAAATATATGTTTGGAGGACGCAAAACTATACTTTCCTCTTAAAAAATAGGCGGTTAAATTTTTCTGTCCAATATGGGTAGATATGATGGGGTGGTCTGTAAGAAGAGAGGAATAGAAGGAAGTTGTAGTGTCATAATGCATGTACGAAGGGTTATCTTCCAACTCATGGAACTCATAAAAAACATCCATTAATCTGGAGACCATACGTGACAAGTATGTGTGGGGTTGGTAGAAAAAAAACAAAACAAGAGCATTAAGTTGACATTCACTTTGCCATTACCACTGTTGGAACACAACTGCAGGGATCGAAATGCGGGTAGGGATCAGAGTCCAGGGGTTACTTTTCGGAAGGAAGAGCCCTGGTTCGGGGAAGCGGGCTGGGGGACCAGGGGTATTGTGATTAGGACCAGTGGCTATGCATACACTTCCTGCATTCCGACGAAGGGCCTTTTCAAATGAGAAAATCAAACCCCAGAGGTACAAAACCACTCAAATGCATTTACTACATACACGAAGTGTCAGTCTGCCATCAAAAATGAAATAGTGCTTGCTGCAATTATAGTTAGGCCTACCTAAATGGGACCAAGTGAAGCCCAGGGGCTTTTTCTCCCCTCCCCTAACTAACCCCCTGGTTTATACAATTCGTTAGGACCTAGGCTATGTTGTATTTTGGGGAGGCCAGGGCCCCTGGGCCCCATTACGTGAACCCTATGGCAGCCGATGTTCTTGACCCATTCCACAGTCCTGGTTGTGAATGTATGAACATCATGCCCCACAGTTCTCCATTGTTTCTCTAATAAGCCTGTTTATGGATATGCAGTTGAATGAGAGATAAAACTATTGTGGGCTGAGGTCAGGAGATACATGCAGTGTACAGAACAATCTTTAAACTCCCCTAATGGGAACTACACTCACAAACACCAAACTTTACAGATCCACCCCCTTCCCAATACTCATCAAAATTACATTGGAAAGATGCAAAAATAGTGCGACTCGACGCGTGGTGAAGGTGCAGTTCAAAAATAGGAGGTGGGTAATGGTAGAAGCTATGGTGAAGAATCTTATCGATACCTCCCAAAAAACTGTTCAGTGGTGAGCATGCCACCTGATGGACCATGAACAGATTCATAGATAAAGTAAACCAATAATATATCTTGCTCTCCTAGCGACAGCCAAACTGACTCAGTATAATTCTTTAAGGTATGTTAATGGAGCGTAAGGGCATCCTGGGTCTCTGCTTTCCCAATCCCGCACCGGGGCCCCCATCTGCTCGCTCTCCGTCGGGTCCCCTATTTATGATCTTGAGTTTTTGATTGTAGTCTGTATCTGGAGCGTTTGTCTAGGCCCTCCATTAGTGTTCCAGATGCGTATTGGCGCTGCAGTCTCCGAGTTTAACATCGTTAGTGCAATTATCACCACATGATCCCGTAGTAGTATCATGCTACGCGTCCTCCTCCTACCTTCCCACGCAGATTGAACACACACACTCCCCGCTGATGCTACTGCTACACCGTCGATGCTGCGGTAGACAGACGTACCTCACAGGAGGCAGGCAGCGTCTGAAACATAGACCGACATGGAATTAATACTGTGTAGGGTTGAGAAGGCGGACCCTCGTATGTAGTGGGGGCGAAATGCCAAGTTGATATCAGTCTTCTAGTATTTCCGTGGATGGGGGCGGAGGCTCGAGGGCGAAGTGTCACGTTGGGGGACATTCCCCCCCGCTATACTTCATGTAGTACCTAAGTGTATCTGCATCTTCCTACCCTCTCCAGCGGAATCATATATGAGATGCCTCCCAAAAGATTGAGAAGTGGGTCCGAAATGTCTTTCAGTCCCAAACCCCTTCTTCAAATAAAATTGCCTTTCATTTCAGTCACTACTTAGGATTCTGTTTCTCCCAGTATGGTTATGAAAGTAAGGTTATGCTACACAATTGAAGGTGATAACCTTTATCTGAGTATTTCTAGTGCTTTCCCCATTTATTTGACTTGCTCACTGTACTGTGGTTGTGTTAGGAAAATGAGGTTATGGCACACAATTGCAAGTATATAATAGACCTATATCTTAGTATTTGCTTACCCATCAATGACATGCTCACTTTTACATTGTTTGTGTTATGAAGTGAGGTTATGCTACACTAGTTGAAGTATATATAGACCATATCTGATACTTGCAGTTGCTCTTCTATACAGTGGACATGCTCACTTTACCGTGTTGTGTTATGAAGTGGGGTATGCTACACAATGCAAATTATATAATAGTACTATTCTGAGTACTGGTAGTGGCTACTCCCCACAGTGGAACATGCCTCACTTCCGTTTGTGTCTGACGTGAAGTTATGCTTAGTAAAATTGATAGTTATCAAGACCTATATTGAGTATTTAGAGTGCTTACCCATTCAATGGGACAGCTCACTTACTGTGTGGTGTTATGAGTGAGGTTATGCTTCACAATTAAAGGTGATAAAACCTTCATCTGAGTATTTCTAGTGCTCTCCCATATTGACATGCTCACTTCCCCCGTGTGGTTATGAAGTAAGTTATGTTAAAACATCACATTGAAAGTAGTGGAACTAGTGCTCTGAGTATTATAGGCTTCCCAATTTAATGGACATGCTCACTTCACCGTGTTGTGTTATGAAGTGGGGTTATGCTACACAATAGCAAGTATATATTAGACCTATAGCGGGTACTTGTAGTGCTCTCCGTAAGGGACATGCTCGCTCAGAGGTCCCTGATCATGGAAACTAGTAAGTGCTTTGGCGCACATTCCCAGAATGTTAAAGTGCTGAAGCTGTAGGGCCAGTGCTGTACTCGGAGCACCGCAGGCCCTCCAATTATAACATGGGGGGAAATTCGGGCTATAGGGACAAAGTGCCTCGCCGATGGACACATGGAAAGAGATGATCAGGCTACTGCAGGCCCAAATGGGTATGAGCCTGAACTTTCAGACTTACTGAGGTAATCCCGGTCCCCCACTCTCTGTATTTTGATGAACTATTTCAGTATAGCACACACACACTCTGCCTAAATCCAGGCATTGTTCTAGCCTGTGATGAAACCGGATTTGCTGTGTTCCGCCTTGTACCAGCCTTCTATAGAACGAATTCGCGATCAGCAATTAGCCCATGCAAATGCCAATAGAAATGCCTGTAGGACTTGGTTTTGCTTGCTGGTGATCTGAATATTCATTAACTATTGGGCAGGCATTAGGGTTGGAACCTAAAAGTCAACGACGCTTGAATTGACGATCTCGTGAAATAAGGGGATGTTATGTCTACATTGCCAGCTTTCGAAATAGTGGTGTTGTAGTGCGTGCAAAATGCTCTCAATGAAGCAAGATGCTACACACTTTTGGAAGTGCATTACTCTATGTGGGGCCTATTGTTAATAAGGCTGCTCACAGTGCTTGCTGCTCTTGAGAGAGCCATGCATTCATCTTACCAAGAAAGAAAATCTGTACCAAACATCTGTGGGATAGAACAGTCCCGCATGTACATAGTGTATGTGTGGCTAACGTAGCAAACCACTCATGGCATCCTCCTTTCCGCGGTCACATGTGGGAACGGAATGTTGTCATATGTATGCAGGCATCACTCTACTGCCTAATATCTCACGGTCACCTGGATCTCTGTCCACTCCATACGTAGTATCATGAATCATTCACACATGGTTGGGTTGTGGCAGTTTAGGCCTATTAGCCTATGGCTTCTGCCGAATCAGATTATGGTGTGTATAGGTGCTGAGGGGCGGGGGCGGGCCCCTGTGCTTGACAAATTCAGGGGGACCATAGGGATTGACCCCATTAGTTGATTTGGAAAACCATGTGATGTTGAGTGGTGGGGTGGTAAAGTTCTGTTGATCTCATTAAAGTCATTATAAATAGAGTTGCTCTGAGTCAGTTGTGCCTGCAAGTAAGAACCTGTTTAGGGTGGATATGATGAGGACATGATGTCAAGGTCAGCAAGGTACACTTGACAGTCTGATGTGTATGCACACTGCACAAACAACATATAACTTGGCAAGAGGTCCTCCCATACTGATTGTCACTAAGGAAATCGGAATATTAAAAATGGGTGGGCAGGAAAGAGTGGTGACAATTCAAGAATAGCCAGTATGATAATGCTATGGGGGAGATGCCCTCTTTTTTTCCTATGGATTGCTATTGAATGCCATATGAGTTGCAAAGTATGTACATTGCCATGTGAAAAGGCTATTGTGTATGGGCCTTTTCTACAGGGAAAGTTATACAAGTTTATCACAAAAGAGCCACATCAGCCAATTTTTGTTAGGCCTTTTATTCTCTGCCCTGTCTTCATCCTCCTTCATTGCAGTTAACAGGCTTTGCCTTTGACCATGCCAAAATGTAGATATGGGTTACCCCCCCCCCCCCCCCACCTCTTACCCCTCTTCCACCTCCACAGCCCTGCTTGGAACTCTTACATACTATTCTACCCTCATCCTAATGGAAGTACAGTCATGAATACTGGATTTATTGTCACTATCTTAATAAGAATGCATAAAGACCAATTTTCTCATTCTGCAATAATTTTCAACCAGTGTCTTTGTTCTCCACATGGTTACTGCTGCCTCAGTCTATACACCTCAAGAGGATCCTCTTCACCCAATGGAGTTGGAAAGTTAAAATTGGATATCTAATTCATGGGCTACCAATAAATGTATAACTCCTAAATCCTGTATCTTCTCCAAGAGTACCAGTTAGGAGACTTGATGAGTGTCCTTGCTTGATGTGGGTCATCACATATTCAAAAATTGTCGGAACTTTATATGGTCTCAAGACTGGATTTGTTTACAATTCTAGCCATTTCAAACATCAGCAATGCATGGTGCTACTTTAATGGTGGATGTAGTTGAACATAATACAGAAGGAGAATCAATCACCAGAGGTTTTATGTGGCATACAAATGGTCCAGACCCCCTCAGCTGGTATCTTATCAAATCCAAAGAACCGGAGAATCACTGAAAGTACCTTACCCCCTCAGACCCAGCACTCCATGATAGATATAATATCAGATAGATTCGGGGTCTCGTGAGGTTTGACATGATGTGTTTTGTTGGGGGCAGTGCCTAAAGGTTTCATGCCTTCTCTTACGAAAGAAAGCTGGGTCAAAGTTGTTGGGAGAGCGTTGTTTTATCTAGATCTAGATTGATACTATATTGCGGAGGGGATGGGAAATTGGACTGACTACCCTTCTTGGGGGAAGGGATGTGAGGGAATCATAGGAGGCCATTTTGAGGAGGGGAAGAGGGCCCCAGTATCTATTAAATCACATTCATACACAATGCCTTCTAGGGAAACGGTTGGTATAATAGCCCTCAAATATTTTTAACAAATCGCCACTTGTGAAGGAAAGGGTTATGCCTCCCCCTACATTTAGAAGTTTACTTCCCAAAGAGGGCCAGTATTCAAAATAGTGCATGATGTTCGACACATCTTTCAAGCCTTCCATGTACTACCGTATTCTCAATGTTTTTCTATTTTCTGGACGCTGAAGAGTGAGGGGACGAATGCCTATAAGCCAGTTTGTGGTTGTAAGTTCGCATGTAAGCACTGAACAGTTTGGGGGAATAGACAAGATTCCTCCATGGCAATATTGTTACGGCGTATTTTTAAACTGTCACCACAATTTGAAAACGCAACCAATTCATGTCCCCCCATGGTTTTGGATGTTATTGTTGATAAGTATGGGGGGGAATCTGTAAGGCTGCACGGTTAGTTCCTGAGCAAAACCGGTCGGTTTCCGATTTGCTAACCAAGTTAAACCGTTTTTTTTTTCGGTTTTGACTGGTGCCGTTCAACAAGAGGTATTTGCGCCAAGGGGGAAAGGACTGCTCCGTGAACCCCAAACACGATCCCACCCTAGAGCGAGTGTGTTAACCTCAGGCGCAATAGACACGCTGTCTCGAGTCAAAGATAGGAATCCCTAGCATATTTTTTTTGTAGTCTGAATTTGTAATTCGAATAAAAACACATAAGAAAAACAAGGCAGCGTGATCTTGATATTATGGGGTTCTGTGCATTTCATCTAATTAATGCCATTAGTGATAAAATCGATTGATATCCCCTCCATATTCATTTATGTCTAGTACAATATTTCAGCTGTTATGTAAATACAGGCCAATCTTTTTCATCAATCAGACTGTTCCATTATAATATGGGGGGGAATGAACAAATAATTGCAAATAATCCTGCACGGAGCATCATACCACGTGTCTCTCTCTATTAAAAAATGCAACGTGCAGAAAAACTACTGCACATTCTTCCACACGTACCTATGTAGTATACTCCTTGTGGCGCCGCACATGCACAGTACAACCGCCCGTGTTAATTGTGCAATTCCGGTGAGCTCACAAGTCCAAAGCCCCAAGCGTAACTGTGATTATAAGGAAACTGAAGCACGGCACAGTCTAAAATCAGCACTAAAATCACCAGATCTGCGCTAAACCTTTTATGTATAAATATTTTCTTTCACCAATGCCCAATTATTCACATTAATTCATTCAGAGAAATTGGGATGCCCACACAAGAATACATTGCAGGTATCCGGATCGACGTGGATAGAGATCACTAATAATTCCAGTCTTTAATCACAGAGTCAGTTAGACACTCCCATAGATGTTAATTGTGTGCGATAAAGAGGTTTGCTGTCGGCGGCCTGTAACAAATCCAATTAGGAGTGCCGACTGTAGTGGTAACAGACAACTAAACATTATCAGTGGGAATTGCATTGTCAGAATGCTAGTGAACATACTTAGGTGTGACCACGTGTTCCAAACAGGCTATGTCTTGAAACTAGTGCAACAGCATTGGGCGAGTAAGCAACATATAGCTTTGCATGCAGTTTTATTATTACGTTACCACGAAGCTGCGATGTCCGTGGCGGCAGGTATATTTGGCAAATAATGAAAGAGTTACCAAAGCTCGACAACACACGTGGGGCAGTTTTATAATTTTCAACAGGTTGCGCATTGAGCTGCGATGTACGCGGCGGCGGCTTGAATAGGCGAAAAATACATAATTTGATTTTATACGGTTTGTTTCAGGTTAGCCCGAGTAAATTAATTCTGAAAGCTGATGATTGACACATGAGAAGCTGTCAACTTTAGAACACAGTGCTACAACGTCAGACACTCTTGTGAGTTGTCACCTTGTCATAAATGGAACAGTCCAAACTGAATGGGGCGTGGCTAACTTGCAACACAAGGAAAGGACATTCTATTCATTACCTGTCTAGAAAGGGGAACGAGTAAGTTAGCAACATAATTGAGGATATGGTGTACTTTATAGACGATGGTAATGTAAAAGAAAGGACACAGAGACACAGCATAATGACAATTGATAATTTTTATTAGATCACATGATTTTAGGGATTTTGCCAAGGAAAGTACACATACTCCAGTTCTCCAGGGACCATGTCATTGAGTTACTGTGCGGGTCAATGACGTGTGCATAAGTAATGAATGTTTCAAAGACCCTCCGGCCTCTGACGCTCTAGCGAGATGGGATTGCGTTGCTAGAAGTTTTTTCAAAACTCGGTTTTTAGCCGTTGGCATTGGGCGACTCGGTTGTCGGTGTTTACGGTTTATCGGTTTTCTGCAAATTTCAAAACCGAAACAGATCCAATCCGGAGTTCTCGGTTTTTTTTTAACCAAGTAACCGGGCAGCCTTAGATCTGTAAAGTTTTGTGTTGGCAGGATTGTAATTTTTGGCAGGGGAAGTTTCGAAAGATCATTATGCACACTGTAAGTTCAACGTCAAACTGCCATTGTTCCTCATGACCTTGGACACAACATCATTATCATCTCATTAAACTGTTACTCTGAACTGGCCTTATTGTTCCAGCCCCTGAATCTGGGCACAGTGCTTTTATACTCAGTAATGGCATACACCCTCCTGTACTAATCTCAGGGAGTCACATCTACTGTTCTCTGAATCAGTATATCTGTCCTGGACCACAGATTCAGGTCAACCTCCTGATGATGGTGGGATTAAATTGGGCCAGGGGGATAGTGGCTGATTATGGATTATGATGTAGGTCTTATTCTAGCCACCTCAGTTTTACTGCATGGCCTCTGTCACCTGACAATAAATCTGTGTTGCATATCCAGAAAATAAATATGGATTAGAGAGAAGGGGCAGCTTTGGGAACATTTTGCTTGGAAATAGTAGTATATACATCAGTTACAATGGTCACTCAAGTAGGAAGAGGAGCTAGATGAGACCGACATGGACAGGGGTGGAGGAGGGGGTAGGGTGATGGACACTTGGTAGATCATTTCTATCAGGTCCATTTGAATCACAATTTAAATCTTGACCTTAGTTTAAAAATCATGGTTTGAATTGGATTTATTTGTTATCACTAATGATCCACCATGATTTTCCCTTGCCTTGTCAATTTCAAACCATTGAAAATGCATGAGTACCAGGATAAGTAACATTGCTCCTAATAACTAACTAGATAATGGCAGAAAAAATTTTTTGGGGATGGCAAAGAGGTTTGCCTATAACGATCAAAAAGTTAAAAAAAAAACAGTGTCAATAGACAACATTATTATTTAAAAATTAACAAGGACGGCAGACATGATAAGTTGTGTTTTTGTGAGGGCCTAATTTCAAGGAGTTACTGTCCAACTCACCATATTGCTCTGAAATAATTCATCAGGAGAAAATCCACTCCTATTTGTTTGACAGTCATATTTCGCCTTTCAAAATTGAGAGCCTAGACTCCATAATCTATTACTTGTTCTTTTATTGTATTCATTCCTGTAATCAAAAGTTTTGTGCATCCCAAATTCCAATACCACAGTTGTTCCTACTCCTGTAACTTTAATACTTGCACTGAAAAATAAAAGAAGTCCTCAGATCTTCCTATTTGGGGATGAAGGCTATTAAATCTGCATTAAGATCAAAGGGGATGTGTGGAATACTTACCATGATCCCATAATAGTAATTAAAATCTCAGGATTACCCTACCTGCCCTCCCAGGGTAATAATCCTGTTCCATTTTGCCTTCTACTCGCCTGTAATTTCAACCCCTAAATACACCCCCCCGTTGATCCCATTGGTTAGAAGAAGTGGATGGCCGGAAGTCCCTTCCCCCCTGGTGCTATTAATCAACCCCCTGAAACAGTGTTGACTGGTTCCACTGGGGGATGTTAGTTGAATACACAAATACCTCATTAAAATTACTTTATGGTAGGGGTATGTGGTTGGAGTGTGGGCAGGGCTTATTGTCATTTAATGGCCCTCCTGTAATAACAATTGACAACAAAAAGAGGGAGGATAAATGCAAGGGAGAGTATGTGCTTGGTTAGAACTCCCAAAAAAAGGGTTTGCAAAAGGGTGCTGTCTGTTCTAGAGGTCCTATACCCTCGAGAATATCTTAGACACCTACTGAAGTGGATGAAAATGTCCTAAATACCCCTCACTGGCAATAAAACTGGAGTAAACAGAGAAGTGTGGCGCCCTGTGTTTTTATGAGGTAATGTTCCACCAGATCAGTATTCCTGCGCAGATTAAAAAAACAGCATTAAATTATTTTATGGTAATTTGGGTGGTTTATCATGGTACTGCCAGAAGTGACAGAGAACGCAATTAGGTGTTTACCAAGTGTGAAAGGTCACAAGTGATCCTGATAATTGAGTAGCAGTTAAGTGCTGATAGGTTTAGTGGTCATAATACAAAGGTATAAAATAGGCCTACTCTGTCACCTATTAACTGCAATCATTGGATCACTTCCGATCTGTTTGTTTGAACAACCTTTCTCATATGATTGAAATATGTAGAAAATGAACATCAGGCCTATTTTTGTGACTAGTGTTTTTCAAGTATATGGCAACTTCTAGCAGCTGTTTTTGGTGGTTGTAAATTAAAATAAATTATTATTTGAATCTGATCAATAAATTCAATCTATTAAATAGAACATAATTTCAATAAATGTTCTTAGTTGGAAAGTTACTGTGTGTTTTTCAAGCTCATGAATGTGTCTTACCCAGTCTCTCTCGAAGAAATTGAGAACAGGTAAAAAAGTCTTGGAGGCCTTGCAGATGTGTACTTTGCTTTGAACCTCAAAAAAGATTCAAGGAGTAGTAATTTCTTAAGAAATAGACTAAAAGTGTATAAAAATATCCTCTCTAAAATATTCCGCTGCTTAGATGGAATGTGACTTAATCCTTCAAATTATATGAATGCTGATTACATCCATCAAAACTTTATGAATTTATATTCAATTGTTGCGAGGGTGCAATGATTAGCAAAGAATTTGCAAAAATGTAACATAGATAGCCATTGAGTTTTCCTGATCGAAGATCAAGTTTGTTGCTCTGTTAGATTGTTACCACTTTCATAGCTTCAAGTTAATACTGCCCTCTATTCAAGACTCCCTGAAAGCCATCTGCACCAGCTGGGGGGGAATTTATTTATTCCATGGCAATCATTCTTTCTTCAACAAGTTGTACAGCAACAGCATCAAGGCGTTGTCATTACATCTCGCAACACCGTAAGCGTTCAGGAGTATTATGGTATTGGGGCTGCGTCTGCCACCATGGTCTCTGCCCCACTGCCCCTGGAAACTTCAGGCATTAGCGCAATAACTCTTTAACGGCTTTTTACGAGTGATCTTAAATTTGGCACACACATTGGCCCTCGGATGAGTTCTAAAGTGGGCTTCATGCCCTGACTGCTGCCCTCTGTTTTGCAAGTTTTAAGCAAAAATACAGTTATTCCAATTTACACAACTGGTGGGTGAGATTAACAGCTGGTTCTGGGAAAACATGTCAGTGATTTGATTTGAAAGTTACTGGAGGTAAAATTTGTGAGTGTTTTTTTTGTGATTTTTCCAACTTTCTCAGATTTCAACGGAACTTGGTGAAGTATGGGACTGTTGTTTTGATGTCCTAAACAACATGAAGGTCATTTCAAGGTCCAAGGAGGTAACATTGCATATTTTTGCGATTTTCCCAACTGTAATTTGGACTACAGTTGTCCTGAACAACATTTCAAAGTACGGAGGTCAAAATGCGACATGAATAGTGCTTCCTCTAATCGAGGTCCAGAAAGATAATTTCTGCGGGAATATATACACATTGGCAGTCACCTGCCTGCACATGTCTAGTTCATGTTTGTCATATATTAGTATACCACAGAGCATTCTGTGGTGTCTTGGTAGAATGATCATGCAGCATTTTCTTAGTTTCCAATGGAATCTCAATTTCTAAGTTATAGTCCACCTGGGTGCTAAACAGCCCTGTGCCATCCTTTTTGTTAGAGAGATTAGAGATTGTTTTATAATTCATCAGATTATATGTTTGAACCTCTCGCCACCCCCTCCTCCACCCCCCCCCCCCCCCCCCCCCCATAGCGTATTTGACGTTCGTTTTCTATGGGCTGGAGAAAAATAACTGGCATTGACAAAAGTGAAAGTATCTAACTATTTATTTTCAGTTATTGTGATTCTTAGTATAGAAAAGTATATGAAATGATGCAATCTTGAACAAAAAACAAACTTCAAATCGTCAGAATCATTTGATTCTGTTCATAATGTTGAGCCATCACTGCCCAAACCTGGAAGCTGTTGGCCTTCAAGTGTAATATCACACTGGCAGATACGGGGCTTCAGGTGGAGGGGTGACAGTAGGCCTGTTGATTGGGCAGATCGAAGTTCACTTTTGACCAATGGCATTCACAGCACTGGCCTCTCTTCATTTCACTCAGTACCGCTTTAGGGCCATTTTTTGGAATGAGTGGCGTGGTGCCAGCTCCAAGTAGTAGAAAAGATGCCCGATCCCTGTAGTAGTAGGTTGGGTTACTGCAAATGTTAGTGGTCCAACAGGGTGCATCGGTTTGAAAATTGCCATAATTGTGGGCTTCGGACAATTTTTTACATATCTGGGATTAATACTTTAGAGTGTACTGCCTGTCTATTCTGTCACCTCGGCCAATGGGATTCAAATGATATATCAGGTTACAATTAAGTATCCAGGAACAATTGTTGGCAGAAAGATAACAATATGATTACTCGGGGAGGTGGAAAATAAAACCAGGTCCGGAGTTACAGTTAATGAGATGATGTTGATATGCTGTCAAAGTCATGAAGGAACAATAGCAGTTTGAAGTTTAACGTACAGTGTGCAGAACGATCTTTCGAAACTCCCCGGCCAAAAATTACAGAATTCTCCCATACTTATCAACAATAAGCATCCGAAAACATGGGAGAATTGGTTACGTTTTCACATAGTGGTGGCAGTTTCAAAAATAAAGCAGTAATGTAGTGCTATAGAAGAAAGGGAAAACAACCCAATGGAATCTTGCTATTCCCCCAAACTGTTCAGTGATGAGCAGGAGCACTTACAACTACGACTGGCTTATAAATTAAAAGGGGGGGGGGGGCGGGGGAGGGGGAATATTGGTCATCAGCAAAAGTGACAAACCCCCACTCTGCCTTCCCCGAGTGAAGATCTGGGGGGAACATGCTAAGAAGGACTTTCCTCCTCTGACCTGTTACCATTCCAAAAATGATCCAATAAAAATCATGCTTCCACAGAAAATAACAAACACTCCTTATGGAAAGCTTTAATGTGGTCAAGTAGCCTGCTTGGACATTCATATCCATAGCCAGAAGTAATTCCAATCAGCAGTTCATGGGTGCGATGGTAAGGTGGTGAGTAGCTAGTCTACTCCTAGGTAAGTATAATAAAACATTCCTCAGTCAGCCTACTGATCAAACAAATATTAACCCCTTCCGCCCACCCTCTAGCCACCCATGCCAGCAATTAACAACTAAACTTCATGCCCCCATGCACCCAAGTGGGTCGGCTGGTGACTGGAGTGTGCCCTTATCATAATATTTTTGGATCCAGGGTGATTGATATGCTCTGGGTCATATGTTGTTTTCTGGAAGGGCAGGGCACCACAGGCTAGACTGCCTGGCAGCAGAGATTTATACCCTATGGAGATTGTGGGCAAACCCTGTAGGATTTGGACAGTGCTTTTGAATTCAAGGTTAGGGTTGAAAATTGGAGCCAATACTTGGGAATGATGATGCTTTTTTCAGGGAAAGAGAATGCTCTTTACCCTATATAGTGGTGATAAAAAGTTAACAATATTGTCCAAGAAATTTATCCCTTGACCCAAAGTTACATGGCTTGAAGAAATGAATTGACACAATTTGACTGGCTTTTGCCTACAACCATCCCAAGGAAAAAAATCATGTGGCATGACACCATAACTTCCAAAGATGAGGGAATGGCTTTCTTTTAGAGATGACTGGTATAGTAGGGTACAGTAGGCAATTAAAGTGCCACTCTGCTGCTGAGGACAAAGGAATTTTGCAACTGTTTTCTTCCCCTATGCACGACGTAGCAGATTTCTTAACTGTAGTGATTGTGAGATTCAATGGCCCGTGCTAGCACTCAAGTGAAACATAGGGCCTCTTCATGTTTCAGGGCTGTATGCTCATACCGCTAGGAGCCATGGTATAGGCAGAGTAGCTTAGCATACGAAGTGGAAGCTTTTTTGGCAGTTGCGTTCCACTAGGGGGATGTGGGAAGACATGCCCATATAAACACCCATTTTCACACAGTAACCTTCCAGGCAAGGGGGTTTGTGTCCTATATTTTACAGACCATGTTTATGGTGGAGTAGAAATAATACAGATTGAATATAAAGGTGGTGGTGACGAGCATTATTCCTTTAATGCTAAAAATTTACACACCCCGACAAGGCTTAATTGACCCCACCAAATTTAATAGTATTTCCAACCTTCGGGAATAGCGGAAATTCCTAGATTTAAAGTAACAATGCTGTCGCGCCTGGCATATCATTCTAATATAGCCGAGTTCCTTGTCCAGTTCTAGATCAGCGTATCATCCTCATCTCTCCTACGACTATACACTAGTGGCAGATATAGACAGGAATACACAAACCGTAGGAATATCTTCAAAATGTCCCTGAAAGAGATATTCTTACAATTCTGTTGGGGATGATCGTGTCTGAAAATGTCTACCACGCTTTGCCTTTGTGTAAGCTACAATGAGCGTCACGAAAAAACAACTTTCCGTAATTGTGTTGGAATGTTATCAAAAAGATATCATATGCGTCATTTAAATGCCAAAAATGACTTCAAAAGTCAGTAAAAAGGGATTTTTTAACTGTACAGAGGGTCCCTGAGTCACAAGGGACCTTTTGCTAAATTGGCATGGATTTCGATCACAAGCCGTGTCAAAACGTTGAACATAGCAAGTCCCAACATCAGCACTGAGCACGTCTAAAGTAGATACAGAGAATCGCACAGAACGCGTTTGTTAGCGAGTATTAATTGTGCGGTGTTCTGGCCATTGCATTATTTATAAATTACTGGGCCGATAGAGCAGTACACACCATCAAATCGAATTGTATTTTGGTGGCATGACATCAATGTAAATACAGAAACAGTCAATGGAATTTGAAGACAATTCAGTTCTTGACCATTGTACTTTTAAGTGGTGTGCTCTTCATGACACAAATACGCTCCAGTGCCAGGCATTTCCTGATGCAGTTATCAGGTATACCTTAGCCTTTTATACTTAGTAGCGCTTGATTGCGTGGGATGATATGAGAGTAAACATTGCCCTCAGCAATGTGTATTTTCACAAAAATGATGAAACTGAAACATAGAAACACAGAAAATCAGGTTTGGACATAGTGGGAGGGTGAGGCTCGTCAGAGGGAACACCTGGCCCCCGTAGGCGAAAACTCAGGCCCCCTGCCTGAGAAATCCTGGCGCCCCACTGGTTTAGGAGCTCGCCAAACAAGCCACCTCTATTATGTGCCAGTCACTTGGACATGCATCTTTTTGACCCCCCCCCCTTGATCCACGGGAGTAGGTTGGATCATGGGGTTCAGGGATCATCCTTTCAGCCGGAGACGTAAAAGACGGTAGCAGGGAGCAGGTTGGCGGGTGATTATACCCCTGCCTTGCTATTGACTCTCTGAGCACTAGTCAAGAAGAGGAGCTGAGTTGTTGCCAGTGATCGGGCCACATACAGCAAGTGTTCTCAATGAGGCTTACATGACTCCTGAACCTGACAAGTAAAATTCAATTTGATTTTCAATGCGCATATATCAGGGGGGGATCAGTGAGCGAGGGCCACCTCAGAAAACTTTTTCCCTAACCTCATGAGGTGAGGCAACCAATCCCGTTTCATTAAGACAACCAGCGCACTAAGTGAGGTGGTCAGGATTAATTTAAATGGTGAAATTTGTCAGGCCAATAGCTGCATTGGATTGTTACTTGTAGTAGACGTAGAAGCTATGTATGTGATAACATATCATATCTGATGTAAAAAAGTCTAGCCTGGGAATGCTGATGGATATTGGCGCATTATGATTGGATATTGGGTCATTATGATTGGATATCGGGGTCTGATGATTGGACATACCTGGATAGTCCGTTCTGTTACATTTGCTTTGATTTTCACGGGGACACTGTCAGCTCCATAGCAACATCACACGTACCACACCGGAGGAAAAGAAGGCAGCCATTATGTCATATCAGAGCCGTATATCCATTGGTCATACCCAGTATGTTACATTGGGCCGGCTATAAGTCACTGAGGAACCATATTCCAGATGTGTTTCTCCATCCCTCTAGCGATAAAATAACGTCCAGGGAGGGCAGGTGATTGATGACGGGTTTACCTTTACCATGGCCATATGATGGAAACCCCAGGAAGGGCGAATGGTAAGGGTTATAGTGAACTGGAGTCAGTCCAGATAATTAAAACAAAGTCACTCAATGAAAAATGTATCACGATCACATTAACAAATTTCAGGGGGGGAGGGAAATAGTGATAATAATAAACATGTACAAATACTAAACTGTGTTTGTTAACATATCCTGTTTTCTTATGAATCTTGTATTACATTCGGATTTAGTATACATTTTTGGCTGATGACACATGAAGCTTATGCACTTATAGGATACGTTCTGCAGAATTAATTTCTGTGCAAAACAAAAAAAAAATCCCAAACAACAAAAAAACCCCCCCCCAAGAAACCACAAAAATGGATTATCGTTCTACAGGCGACATTACTGAGAGATTGTCTTGGGGGGGGGGGGGGGTTTGGTGAGTCGGGAACCAAAAGAAGTGCCACCCTCATAAATGCCTCACACTTTCCTATCGACAGATAAGTACACATTCTGGGCCCCTATTCGCATGCTGCTGCAATATTTGCTAGATAACAGCTGCAAACTGCTACGGCGCTGCAAAAACTCAGTCTCTGGTGTTAAAAACATTATTGATCACTTAGGTCAGGGGAGTCGACCCCAATGAATGGATTGATAAATATAGGATTACTTAACCTCTATTTTACAATTAACTAGAAAATGATGAGATGTAGATTTCCGTTGATTGCAGTTAATATTTGAAAAATACACACACAAAAAAACACCATTACACAGGTGAATTTGTTGGTCACAATTTTAAAATGACTGATGGAATATCATAATCATATGAAGTGTTCCAATCCAAAATGCAAGAATGTTTCGATAGTGAACATGTCAGCTAGGCTACTATTGTTTGCTGGATATTGAATACATGTTACCTCCTCTATTTGCTAGTTTTGACCCACCCTGTTCATTCCTTTGCCCAACTTTCCCCCCGACCTGAGTTGTTTGAATAGGGAGCTGGAAATATGAAAAAGGAATATGGTGTACAGGTAATGGCGACTACAGTGATCTTAATTCGTTGAACCAAATTGAAGTGCATGTATGTGTACAAAATTGTGCCATGTGTATCAACAATGGAAAAACTCTGAAAGGTCTGTCTAGATTCTACTGAAAGTCCAGGTCACGTTCAGTTTTGATTGAGCAGGCATTGCCTAAAATAATCAGGCATGAAGTTGCAGTTGCGGATGCATGAAATTAAATGGTCATCTGGTGATTACAGGCTAATTTTGTTCCTTGAGATCATCATCCTTGTGCCCCCCCCAGATTGACCCCGCCCCGCCTCTTCTAGTAATTATCTCCAGCTATTACGGGTGATCTCATCAGAGGGCAGTCATTGAACTGCTCATGCCTGGTTGTTGCTTCCACCCAGAGGGTTAAATTTAATGATGGGGCCCTCGCCACTGTATGTTAACAGGTTGCCAAGTTGTATTGGCAGTCCAGGTAAGCCTGCATATGGTCGCCTTGGCCACTGGTGGAAGTGCTAATACAATCAATTATAGAGTCCTTGTTCTGTGAATCAAGAGGTTATAGAGTGAATGAAGCACCTGGACTGGATAAACATTCACGATTCACCGCCTCTGCTGGATCGATTGACCCTACAGGAGAAATAGAGGTCCTCTGTCATGCTCCAGAGCATGAATGGATCAACTTGGAAATCTCCCAACAAAAAAAAATTGGGAGCAGGAGGGCGAGGAACATGAGAAGAAGGAAAGAGAAAATGGGAGGGAAAAATTAATATTGTGAGAATCAGGAAACAGGGCAGGGGTCCGTCTGAGCCTCAACAGGTCGACCCATAAAGATCTGCTTCGGTTAGGAGATCCCCTCTCACCCTTTTGTAGGGTACTCGTAATTTGATGGGAAGTTTCTAGAGTCATATCAAGATTTGATTCTGGAGTAACGCCCTCTGTTTTTCCGAGTTCTGGCCCCCACGATCATGCCTACTCTATTGTTAAGTGAAGTTTTTGCACTGTTCCAGCCACACCAATTCAAGACAAACAGGTAAAAAACTACCATTAAAGTGAAAGTTGCTGATTTAAAAAGACCCAGAAGGCACAGAGGCTGAAAGTTGTTTTCTGATTTTCGTGATTAGGGTCAGCTTAGGCCTACAGATTTAGTGTTGGTAGGTGTGGGACAAGTGCACAACTCAAGGTGTTGACAATTCCGTTTTATGAGAACAGGTGCCTAACAGTTCTACGGTGACTGGATGTCCGAGAGTCGACTACCCTCC
>JAODTK010005686.1:0-151027 GCA_026419785.1 Sclerodactyla briareus
CGTTGAAAAGGCAGTCTAAAAATACAAGAGTCGCTTCAAAGGTAAATTAAAGGTGGAGGAAAAAGCAGCAGAGGATTAAACGTTCGAAAGATACCAATCGAAGGATGGAAAAACATTCGGTCGCTGGGGAGACACAAGAGGTCTAAAAAAATTGATATAGTCGAAACCCCTGGGGTGGTAGTCTAAGGGAAAAGTTGGGGAAGGGGAGATCCATAATGTGGTAAGAATCCACCAAGAGGAGGTTGAAGTCGATTGGGGGACAGAAGGAAACCGTGTGGAAAACCAGATGAGAGTAGACATTGACCTGGGAGATCCGAAGTTGAAAGGCCGGCTCTGAATTCAGACCCGTTTCAAAGGGAAGTTCAAGAGGAAAACTAATACTGATAGTAAGGTTAAGAAACCTGAACCTAAGCCTATCACTGCAACTGAAGCAGGAACCTAATAAAAACGACACAGGCCAGGGGGGCAGGGGGCGGGAAGGAGAAGATGATCGATATAGATTTAAAGGACCAAGAGGTTGAAAAAGCGGGGGCCTTGAAAATTCAGAGTAGTTTGAAGGGGAAATTCAAGGAAAGGCAACAACGATACTATGGAAGCTTCTAAACGAGGCTCTGGTATTGCAAGCGGAGCAAATGTGAGTAAAGTAGTTGACAAGAAGTTCAATGAGGGTGGAAGGAGGAAGAGGTTGACATAGAGTTGATGACCCTGAAGTGGAAAAGGCTGCCTTGAAAATCCAGAGCAGTCTCAAAGGAAGATTTCAGAAAAGGGAAGAGGGAGGCAAAACAACACCCTAAGGCTGGCATTACACAGATTCCCACGAAATGAGCCGTTGCAGCCAGCAGAAGGTTCATGGTAAACTGGTGATGTTAAAGGAGCTATTTGGGAGAGAGAAGACGCAAGACGGAAAATGAAACGGTCCGCCGAGGTGAAGTCGGAAAACCAAATCCAGGCGAACCAATGGGGCTAAGGGAAATTTGAAGAAATAGGAACAGGCGAGAGATAGACATTGATCTTGGCGATCCTGAAGTAGAAGTTTGAAGTTAGAAAGAGCTGCCCTTGCGATACGAGTGTTTCAAGGGAAATTCAAGGGGAAGGGCCCAGGAGTAATGTGTTCAACTAACAAAAAGACGCAGAGTGAGAAGGCGCGAACAATTGAAAACTCTCTCAAGGGGCTCGGTCGACTGTACAGAGCACTGAAGCCCCCATCAGAGCTGCCCGGTAAAAAGCCAGGTCAGAGGTAATCCCAACGAGGATGAAGAAGTGGTTGACATCGACTTGGATGACCCTGAGGTCCAGAAAGGAGAAAGCGCCGCCAGATCCAGTCTGGTTTTAGGGGCTTGATGAAGCGGAAACAGAGTGATTGGTCTGAAACCTGTGATGGTGGAACTTGTTGTGGTCTTCCCGTTTGTTGAATGCCCCCTACCCGAGGTCTTTCCAGAACGGCATGGGAACCCTCAATGTGGTGTTGATTGAATATAAATAGTTAAAATGGTTTTTGCACGAAGCTCTAGATTTGTTGTAGCGTACAGGTAGATAAATACCTGCATATTTTTGTTGTCCCTGTTTTTCTTTTCATTCACTTTTGGTAATTAGAAAAAAATTTGCAGCCCTGGGTAGGGCCACTTTGTCACCACTTTCTGTTAATACCTGATTGTTAAGCGTTAATTGTTACCCGTACTGTTCACGGGATCGCGCAAGTGATTGGTCACTCACAGGAGGTGATTTGTCAGTGCATGATACTCTTTATTACAATGAGCAACACATGTTTGAAGATAGGCAATAATGACCGGATAATAGTATATCTATGTGGTGGTCATAGTGTGTTACTTGGATAGAACGCAATATAGGACCATTGACGTTTTTAAACACCCTATTAATTGTAGACTGGGTCATCTATAGCTGAATCTAATCCCAGCTGGACAGCAGGCCAGAGTGGGGGTGGGGGGGGGGGGTATGAAAATAGGTGTGAAATACCCAACCTGCCCAAAACAATAATGAAGAGAATGACTTGCATAAGTATGTAAACAAGCGAATAAAACTAACTGGCCATTTTGCTCAACTGATGCAATTCACAGATGCTGCGATTAGGGACCGAGGGTTGCAGTCCCCGGGGATGTCAGCATCTCCAAGAATAATCAGTGCACAGGAAGTTCATCAAAAGTTCAGAATCGACATCGCTTACATTAAAATCTCTTTCTTTCGTGCTAACCAGTTTATATCGCATGATTTGAGAAAATCAGTGGTTGAATTGTTTATCAATTCTTTAATGGGCAAGCCTTCCCCTTTAACCTGGTTTACAGATGATTTTGTTCCAGAAGGTTTCTATAAGCAGCTTGAATTCATCTTGGATATTGTTGATTCGTTGTGTACTGTATCAAAGATGTTTTGCTCCCGGTTGTTGTTGATGCTTGTTTTTTTCTTTCATGTGAATATATGTACGCAAAGGGTAGGAGATTGTGTTTGTGCAGAAACAAAACAGCATCTTGCCTAATGAAACTAATTCTCACCAGGGGTCCGATCTTAGACAGTAAACTAATTGCCCGACAATGGGTGCCTATCTCTTTGTAGCCTGTCACTGAAATCTGAAAAAGGAACTTGTGTGATAGTCCTTTCTGTTATTCTGTTATTGTTATCAGGGAACTTTGGATCCCGTATTCCCTCTCCTGATGGAATTGCGGTCATTGCTCTTGTAAAGTTGGGCGCGAACAAACATTATGCACACTATATCGAGTTAGCCCTAGTATTTGAAACAGGTTGTGTTTTTCACTAACTATTATTTAGTTAGAGTAGATTCTGATATTTGAAGCATTGTTTTCACACAATTGAAAATAACTCAATCTCTAAGCCTTCACCTCTGCATGCTTCAGATCCCCAATTAACATCGATTCATATTTCAAGTTATGGTTTAGGCAAGGCCACCATGTTCCAATACAAAACAAAAAACTAATATCAGATTGATTGAAAGGCTCCATGCTGTCTGTGCTGATAAACACGGGAAAAATAACAGATAATAAGCGGTGAGTTATCAGTAAATTGGTACATGTACAACCCGGCACATAATGAGAAAGAGTGGAAGATATATTTCACTTTCTTTTGTTTCTCCATACATTCTTCCGAGAGTATATCTGTGTGATGTTTTGCCATTGAAAACTGACCAGGCTAAAGCTGAGGAGAACCAAGCTGCCAATGATGGAGCAGACAAACGAGGGTCAGATGAGGGAGGGAAGAACACGATTGGTCGATATGACAAACAGAACAGACAGACGGGGGGGAAGCTGACACTGAGAAGGAGGAGGAGGGAGGAGTAGACATTCGACCTGAACGACCCAGAAGTGGAACAGGCCGCCATGAAGTACCGGCAGGATTTAAGGGGTTCAAAGCCAGAAAGAGGTATATGTTATGAGGGCTTATCTGGCTGTGTGGTTCAACGCAGAAAATAAAAAAAAGTTGCAAATTCTGTTCCATGCTGCACAACTTGGTTAAAGCGAAGAAAGGTGCAACCCTATTTATCTTTGCCGGGTGGTTCACCACAAAAGAGAGAACATTGCAGTGTGGAAGATTATGGAGTGCCACCACGATAAAAAGGCAGAAAAGTGCACTTAATGTATCTGGCTGTGTGGTGCAACACAGAAAAATAGAAAAACAATGCAGGGGGAAGCATTATAAAAGTGCAACACTGGATAAAAAAAGGACAGAACGACAAGTGCAAGTCGATTATTTGGCCGTGTTGTGAAAACACAGAAAAATAGAAAACAGTGGAATGGAAAAAAGTATTATTGAAGTGCCACGCAAGGGATGAGAAAGACAGGGGGGGGAAAGGTGCCAACAAAGTCTGATAGTTGGCGTGTGTGAAAACACAGAAAAATAGAAAACAGTGGAAAAAAAACGAGGGAAGTGCCACGCAACTGGATAAAAAAAGACATGGTGAAAGGTGCAAGTCTAATTTATTTGGCCATGTGTGCAACACAGAAAAATAGGAAACAAATGCAGTGGAGAACAGTATAGAGGGCACACAACTGGATAAAAAGGACAGAAAAGGTGAAAAAGTTGATTACTTGGCCAGGTCATGCAAACAGGAGAAAAATCGAAAGCAATTCAGTGGGAAAAATGTGCAGTAAATGGCAGGAGGGTACAAATTAATTTAATCCAGCTGTGTGGTTCAATTTCCAACAAAAATAAATGAAAAAGAACATTGCAGGGAGAAAAATATTACCAAGTGCCAGACTATGGGGTGTAAAGAGACCAGCAGAAGGGTACAGAATAGTTTATCTGGCTGTGTGGTTCAGCCCCATAATGAAAAACATTGGCAGTGAGGAATTATGCAGTCCTCACGACTGGGTCAAGAGACAGAAGGGTACAGAAAAAATAAGAACTTGAATGTAGCCCCCACGTCAAATGATCGAGAAACCCTTGGAAGTGGATGGGTATACCGCACAGGTTATTCTCTCCAGGTCGTTCGTCTCACGTCCCTAGGCTAAGCAAGAGCTTTCACTCCTTGCTCATGTCTGGAGGGTTCCTCTCATCATATGAAAGGGAGGCATTTTCGAGGCTTGTGTCATGAGTGTCATGCTCTATGGCATGATACCTGGCAGTAAAACGACCACTTGATTAAGAATGGACAGAATGATATGAAATGATCAGATGGATGTGTGACGTGACTTGAACCGGATAGGAAGCCTTCTGATGATCTGAGGGATCGTTGGGCCTTGCTAAATTATCGAGTGTGTCCAGGGCGTAGATCGAGGTGGTTGGCGGCCATTCGAAAGAATGCATGATGAGAACTGGGTAAAGAATTCTAGGGAGATTGAGGTAACTGGCCGGCGTGGCAACGGTAGGCCCCGGAATACCCTGGGAGGAGGTTAATCATAGTGATCTTGCAGCAGAAGGTAGAGACCGTGCTCTTGCACAGAATAGGGTAGAGTGAAGCGGCTTGCCGTCGAGACCTCCGCTACCCCATGCCAGCATGGAACTGTCTATGATGATGTATATGAGGGTATGCTGTTGGATGAGTGTAGTGTGCTTAGTGCTTGTCATTGTTTTGAGGATTTTGTATCCCCTATAGTGGCCGTGGTGGCCTACTTGGTTAGGTGTCGAGTTTGTAACCCAGAGGTTGTTTGGGTTCGAGCCTGCCACGTTGTACCCTTGAGCACGGTACTTCATCCCACTTGCTTTCTCTTCGCCCCGGTGTACAAATGGGGACCGTGAGGTTTCAGACCACCATTGCACGATTAGCGCCACGATATACTCTCTGGGATTGTCAGGGTTCGTGACTGGTTCCTATGATCGGGGTAATGTTCCAGATCAATAGTTTTCCAGATCACATTCCCTACCACCCTCCATCTTCCGAATCTGATCTGCTTGGCACTGAGAGACCAAAATTGTTAATCTCTCTTGAAATATTGTTCTGCAGCTGAGAACAAAAATATGAGAGTCACAGACAAGCCATCTGGTGAAGGGGGAGAAGAGTAAACCTATCCCTGCAAACCGAGCTCTCCCACCTCGAACGAGGACTTGCCACCTTTCAATGATGACACTCCTCCTGTCAAAGAGGACACACCCCCTGTTGAAGAGGACATTCTCCCTGTTGAAGAAGACCACACCCCCTGTCGAAGAGGAGGGACCACCCCGTCAAAGGGACATGCCCCCTGTCAAAGAGGACACACCCCAAGGGGGAAAAAGGACCACCCCCTGCCTGAAAGAGAAGAACGGGTCCGCCGGGGACGACAGGCGCTCCGGATGACAAGGACAACTAGCATGGAGCGGGACAACAGCAGAAGTCGTGGGTGGCAAGGAACCCTCCAGCAGCCCCCTCTGAAGGAGACGCCCCGCCTTAAGAGCAAGCAGACCCACCCACTGAGAATTAGTCATCTCCTGCTAGAGGTAGGGCCGCAGCCCACTGTACTAAGACACAGAGAAACTGTTGAGCATATTGAGCACCAAAATGAAGATGGGCGAGAGGAAGATGAGGGATGTCTTTAATGTAGTATGATATATTACTATCCAAAAGGCCTTTGGACAAGGAGTGGCTCAGTTGGGATATTGTTGTTTGCTTTGGGGTGGCCAATGTTGCAGAGATTAGGGGGGGGGGGTGCAAATAGCTGTAACAGATTAACGGTGAGTTCTTAATGATGGTGCCTTGCAATCCTGAATCCTTTACTATTATCACATGGAGGGAAGGCAATCTCGAAATGTGTCTGAGACCCAGAAGAGCATATGATGATAAAAAAAAACTGATACGAAGAACCATTCTATTCAGATAATTCCCAAGATCATCATTTGTGTGAAAATTGGGATCGAGCTGTGTTAAAATATTTGCATTCAAAATTGTCCGGTCAGATTTCAGTATTCCAAAGTTTACAGGTTTTGTGAGAATGATAAAACACTATATGAAAATAGGAAGGAAAAAAGAACAGGGAGAATATCCGTTTAAGTCTATACATGTACCAGACTTGTCAACAGCTGAGAGTAAAAAAGCTGTTTCCATGATTAAGGCTCTCCATACATAGACTGCTACGTCTTAGTGCGACAGAGCACAAAGACTATCTTTCTCAGTGAATAGAGTTTCTTAGGTGCTGCTGTGATCAAGGTTTGATGAATTAAGATTCTTCCAATTGAGGTTAAGTTGTTTTGGTGGATAGTCGTTTTTAGAGGATGCTGGAGTATTTTATTCAGAAATGTCACTCAAACCTATTCCATTTTTCCCTATGTTTAATACTTTAGTTTTATTTGTATTATACCGTTTACAGTTCCCCGATTCATTTCAGTATTTTAGCAGGGACATGTTCTTGGACTGTAACTAAAATAAGCTTTGAGCAGAAGAGTACCTGATATCTTCTAGTATTTCCTTTAGATGAAATCATTACTAGTGTACACCAGCAAAATCTGGGCAACTTGAAGACAAACAATTCCAAGCACCACGAGAAACGTTCAGGGTTAATTTACCAATATTTGGTTCAATGTTTACATACTAACCATCTGGAGAAATCCCTCTAGTTTATCGTAAGCAAGAGGAAGATTTTGCGCAAGTCTAGGTTACAAAGGATCTGGACTGAGCTTCTGTGAACATCCATTGGTACACTATAGTCAGATCACAAGAATAGATAGCATTGGTTGTTGGAAAGTATCTATTGAGTAACTATACCCACACAAGGAAAACAAGTTGGAATACTTTCCAAGGCCGAAGGAATGAAGAAAAGTAACAATCGTCTGTATTGGAATACACTTTAATACAGTGGAAGAATCCCATATATTTGAAAGACAGTCACGATAAAGAAATAGTGTTCATTTTCAAAAAAGATTAGGGTATCTAATGAAGAAATTTTGGTTTTGCGCTAACAAGCACCCTTCTTTCTAATAAAATATTCAAAAATGACTCTGCTGTGTACCTGGGCCCCTGACTTCAGCTAGCAGTGATGTATGGTGACGATAGATATCATGATCATCACTCGCTGTGATTCTTCCCCTTTGGTTGGCTGAATCAGTTCAGCTGACTGTGCATTAACAGGGGTCAATGCACCGTAGTTCGTACAGGCGATTAATACCTAATAAAGAGTGTATAAGTTTTATCACAAAAGGAAAAACTTCGAAAACTTATTTCTTTCACTTACAGAATGTGATTGAAGGAAAAAGGTCCCTATTCACTCATCTCTCTCTGTTTAATAGGGTTTTCTAGACCCTGAAATTCCTGTCACTCAGTTGACGTACAGCGTGGGGCCTGTGCCTTGGTCAGTTGAGTTATATCCACCATAAGGCCATATCCAGAGTATTTTTGAGACCTAGTAATCAATGCAGCCTCAAATCTGCCCATATGTTTTGCTGTGGATATCAAAAATGGCTGATGCACAGTGTGATGCACTTGCCATGGGACCAAGTTGTCCATACTTTACCATTGATATGAAGTCCAAATATTTGATTCCCAGATTAGGGGGATTGCGATGATGCAAATGAATGCTCTACCTCCCGGGTGTTCTATGCCGTTTAGGCCGATCCAGCAGGCAAGTGCTACTTCAGAATGGCCAACCCCCTGGGTCACCGATATATCCAACCCCTTCCCCCTATGGGGATACAATTGACCAAGCGCTGCATGATACTCTTCCTTCCGCTCAGAATAACAGTATTGCATAGTATTCCACAGTATCACCATATTATGTAGTGAAGGTATTTGCAGCAGACACTCCCATGCAGTATTCGGTTTGCAACCTACCAGGCTTGTAAAGGTTTGATTTTCTGCTATAAGCACCCCATAAAAAGAACAACACTGTTTATGAGTTTCCTGATTTGAGGTCTGCAAACAAAATGTGAAAAGGTAACCCCACACCTGTAGCCAGGTGTATTAATAATACACTGTTCATGAAGTCTGAATTATATTCACGTTTTATACATGCGTTCCTAAATTATTTCCAGTTACATTTCGGGTATTCTGCAGTTGTTACACTTGAACGAGTTAGATCGGAGGAAGTTGGCTAAGTTGAGCTCTTATGCAGGAGCTCGATCCAGGAAAAAAAAATCAGGTGGTGACAGTACAAAACCGGGAGAAAAGGTGAACCTTCTAAACCTAAAAGTAGATAGATGTTTATAACAAGCCAGAATGGAAGTTAGAAATTGCCGCATTTTGCTTGGCTTTGTAGAATTTGTTGTCAGTTTAATTGTGTGTCAGTGTGGACTGGGTCTATGATCAGTACACTGATCCACGAGAATAGGCATCTGCTCTGCTATATGCAGCTGTTCGGGCTGTGCCCCCCCCCCCTACACATGTCAATCAGGTTAGCATTGAGAGATGATGCAATAGGCACAGACATTGGGGTGGGAAGGAGTCTGAAGAAGAAGAGAACCCCACACACCACCTAAATAGAGGAGTTTTTTGGTTCGTTTTCCTCGAGTATTGGATGTAGGATATAGCTTTCCATTATTTGTTTATCAAGATTATGTATATTCTTAAATTTTGTCACCTTGACCGGAGTAGAAACCACCAATAAAGATGTGACGATCAATCAACGTTTATGCAAACAGTCATCTATGGTTCTTGGATTCTTTTATTTTGATTCATTGACTGAAGTCAGGGGAAACCTATGCAGTCATGACAGGGGTGGTATGTGTTATGTGTGTGATGCCTGGCTGTGAAGAGCATAACTCGACCCCACCTTGATGGATAAGGGTCATACTTGGTATGTGAGTTCCCCATAATGGTACATGTCCTTAGTGTGTTAGGGTCAGGCTAAGGTCATCTGAGGTCATTAGAGGTCAAAGTATGAAAATTTTGTGAAAGAGGATAAGTCTAGAACGTTTGGTTCAGTCAAGTTGAAATTTGATTGTAGTTCTTATGGGGAGTACAGCAAACATATTGTTTTGGTTGCAGGGGGACCAGGGGTCATTTGCGCGAAGAAAGGCCATTATTTTGGGCAATTCAGGCTTGTAAACAAAGGATCCCACTCGATGGATGAAGCTCATGAGACCTGCAGAGTGGATGAGCTAATACTTGTATGTGTCGCCCTAATGAGTATACAATCCCCGATCACTTGGGTCAAAGGTAATCTGAGTTTAACAAAAACTTCAAGTGAAAATCATGAGCAGTCAAGGAATCACTAGCCACTTGACTTTCTGGTTCTTGGTAACCTGTCATGTCCTCAATATATTGGTAAGGAGGCATGGGGGTGGATACAGGGAAGCTCCGCAATAGAGCCCTGACTCAACTCAAGAATTGTGTGTTAGAATCCTACATGGGGAAACCCAAAAGGCGTCTTCTGGATTGTTTCGCGCTTCCCGCAGTTCCGGAGGTCCCTGGTTCAAACCTTGGCATCGGACAACTCTGAATCTATCCTTTCTGTGTAGGCGAGTGGGCTTCAGAGGAAAGCTGCAACCACGTCCTTCAGGCGGGAAGTAAATGATGAGTCCTGGGAGCAGGAAATTTGTTATTCTTGTCTCTTCCTCCAGAGCACTTATTTGGGAAGAGGAGGAAAGATTCGGCAGTGTTCTACTCACACAAAACTGGAACCGCTAACATTCTCTGGATAAGGTTACCGAAGTCCAAGTCTGTCAGGGTGTGTCATTTCCCCTGTCTTCTGGTTGTCCTCACGGCGTGACCCAGTAATCCACGGAATACAAGCATTGTGTGACAAAGAAGTTTGCCCCCTTTTAAGCTAGCACAGGTGAAGAGAGGATAAATCAAATCAACACTCGTATTGAAGGCTTCTAGAATGTTGACCTTGTTAAATTGCAAAAATGTTATATGATTGTGCATTGAAAATCATGCACAATCAAACTTTGTTTCATGTTCATAGCATGTCGGTTATAAAGTTACGATTTTGAAGATTATAATTATCACTGTAAGTGGACAATTTGCAAATTGGCAAACATTTGATGAGTCATATTACCACTTTTACAAGAAAACGCTAAGAAAAAGCTCTCAAATTGCCATCATAATTGATAGATATGACACAGAAAAGAAGTTGCCAGTTTGCCAAATCACAAATATATAAATTTGAGGTAGCCATATCTTCCCAACCGAAACATGCTAATATAACCTTGAACAAGTTTGATTATTTGGATTATTTTTTTTATTTCCTCGTCACATTAATACAACAAACAGAATTATGTGGCTGGCCCGTTCCTTTAGGTTTATTTAGATTTTACTTTGAGAAACGTGAGGAGTTTCAATGACGTCATGGGGAAACGATGCAATGGCCGCCAATCTACCTCACCCAGTAAATGCTGCTTTTTCGTGCCATGATACTAGAAGACAGAAAAGGCTTCACTTGAAAAGATGATCTATTCTTCATATTTTGTTAATCGTTTTGCAGTAGTAAGTTTTGCTTCCCTTAAAACTCGGGGATATTTTTTAATTTTTTAATTGCCGCTTACACTAGGAGCGTTTTCGTCACTAATACGTTGACTGCCATACGCCAAAAACCACTCTAAGCCTGACTATCCATCATTAAATGTATGTGTATATCGTCTCAATTGTGGTTTCTTCTGAGCACGTATCGACTAGCCCATGGTATTTTTCACAGTGTTTTATATTGATCGGAAGCTTGCTCCTTGATTGAATAATCCTAGAGGAAATCGATCAATCTTGTCTTGCAAAACATGAAAGCAGAGTCACGATGCATACATTTATATTAACCTATCAATCAGTATCAATATGTTCTTGTTTGGCAGTTCTCGGCAGAGACTACGAGAACATCGATGATAAGCAGTTTAGGGTTGTCCTACGCAGCCTCCAGAATGGATTCTTAATAGCCTGTGGCTGATGTCCTATGCGTTGGGAATCTCTTATTTAAAACAGAAATGATTTTTAGCCAATTACCCATTTCAGAGTCGCGGTATGTTCAGATTCCTTGTGCTCCAATTTGTTTTCCTCCCAACTAAGACGGATAAATAGAGTATTCAGTCTGTGGAACACCTTATTTATAAAAAGCCTACTTCAGTTCTCACCAAATATGGCTAGGCCTATACTTATCCAGGCAGTAGCGTAGGCGAAAGATTTGTTAGAGTAGGGGGGGGGGGGTTTCATGGAGGCGCGATGTACTGGGAGTGAGGGGGGGCAAGGCTTAGGTGTTACAACATGTTTACCATCTATGCGGAGCGCCACCAGGGTTTGGCGCGGGGCGTATGCGAAAATTTTTTTGGTCTTAGAATCTCCTAGATGGCCGGAAACGGGCATTTCTCTCGTGTATTTTGTTGAAGAAAGCTCACCCAAAAATTCTGAAATGTATGTTCCATTTTGGATTCTGGAAAACCCTGATGGTCCATTAGGACTTTGCTCCTGTATTCCAACCACGTTGCAACGTTGTAACTAAGTGGACATTTTGCAAGTAGTGATCCTAAATATACTGTATTTTTTTGTGCCGGTGATGGAACAGATGCTCCACTGCGCTAATGGAATTTGACCCTTTTCATATATACTCCGCATACTTGGATTAGCCGGGTTCTAACTACCAAAACTCATATTTAATACATGCATGATGAATAAAATGAACAATTGTTTTTGGATGAATTTGAAGGTCCTCTGAGATCAATAAGTCTACTACTTGTACACAACGAGTACAGCATCAATTGCAGATCAAGGCTATAAAATTGAGTGGTAGAGCTTCTTAGGGGGGGGGGGGGGGGGTCACGAGAAACTGTACCTGCAGCGATTTTGGTCAAAAAAAGGAATTCAGTAATCGAGCAGAGGAATGGACTAAATACATCAACGAGGGAAGCACGGCACATGCGAACTCATTACGACGGAAAACAACAAAGATCAGCATATGTTTAAGGCTGTGAGGGCCACAGAGGCATACAGACTAATGCGGAAACTTCGTTTAGCACCGGCGAAATCCGGTGAGAAAGTATTCGCGGAGCTGGTTCAAATAATGATGAAACCAGTTACGGGTTCCGGAACTGTTTCTTATCGAAATGGTTACAAAGGTTCAACTTTAATACCGGAACAGGCGTCTACAGGAGACAGTAAGTTACATATATGTCTGAATTGAGAGCATTGGCAGACAGAGTACACTGTCTAGCACTACACTGAGACGGACATTGTTACGTGTAAATTGTTAGTGGAATTGATGAAAACAATTGAAAAATGTTGACAGAAGCCAATCTAACGTGCACTGGACTGGCAATTGGTTGCAGAATTGGCCCGTCAAAATAGTTCAGAGAATTGGCCAGCGCTAGTAACGGAGTCACAGGACGAGACCCCAGGCCCTTACCCTATGTCAACAAAAAACTTTGATCTCAGTCAAGCCAACCAACAAGTACTGCTTGAGAAGACTCTAAGCAGTATGTAGTGATAATCACAGAGGGGAACTAGCGATACAACAGAATGCTTTTCGTGGGTCCTCAGCGCAGGGAATGCTCAGGGGATAATGGAGAACAGTCGTCAAGGCATTCCACAGTAGCTATCTACTGGATGATGTCTCGATCATGACGATCAGATGAGGACATTTTCGAATACCTGGACTATTATTCTGACTTGCTAGAAACAACTGAATTGCATTGAAAAAGAGAAATGTATTTTTATGTCCGATTGTATTTATCTAGGCCAAAAATGGATGCAAATTACCTGCACTCCCCCCCCCCCCCCACACTCAAGACAAGGTCAGGGCAATTTGAGCGAGCACCCGAGCCTAAAATTGATAATATTTTTAGTGAAGGACTTTTCAAGAGGCGAAGAATGTGGTTACAATAGGTTAGAAAACGAGCTTCTTCCATATATAATCCAGTACCTGAGGGGACCCAGGTCATCAAAGATATACATACACAGTCCCAGTTTTTGTTTCTTAATACACAATCAAATAAGCCCACTCCCAATCTCACTTCTATTGTGGTTCCTCAAGTGGAATCATGTCCAAGCGAACCTGTTGAGTACTTTCCCATTTCCTAGAATCTAATTTCAAAAGTATTAGACGCCATCTGATTACTCGATTGATTATTTCACTGACTGTACTCTGGTGCTATGAAAGGAACGGAACTATCGGACCATATCTCATATGACAACACGGTGATCAATGAGACAGTTGGCAGCGAGATATCCTTATGATTTTTTTCAATTAATAGCTCGCAATAAAATGATTGATGACTACTCTGAGAGGAGAAATAAGAGCTATACACCCCCCCCCCCCCCACGATCTGACAGGAAACTAGTACTCAGAATCTGTATTACTGCAGCCCGCAAAGAAACCGTCGCAACCAATATTGCGAAAACTAATCAATCTGGTGCACGCAAAACACGGGTGATATTGATCGTTGTTGTGATTATTCCTTCCTTGAATGACTTTGAAGAAACGGGAAGGGATTGGAACTGATTGAGGTTCATGTTATTCACATAAAATGCAATTCAGATTTGTTTTTTCAACAGTTGTAGAAGTGGAGCAGGTAAGCTCCCCCCGACATTTTCTGATTTTAACATCACTGCCATCTATCTAGCGATAACATCGATATTACCTTCGCTCCTCAGTTCTTCGATGTTATTATCTAGTGAAGATTGTTTCGATGCCGACAGATGAGTGGTCTGGAATACATGGACAGATCGCTTCCGTTATTATTTCAAACATCATTGGAATAACATTCATTACGGATTGGAGATCATGTTATATTTCGACAATTCCAATAGCCTTAGTGGAACGTCGTCTTGTTGAAAGCGAATTGAATATTTGAAGTACAAGAATACTAAAGACACTTTCCTCATGAGCGTGACAACCCTTTATGTCAGCATTGGCCTCCTCCACTCCCGCGAGAGGTGAGTACCTCCATCCCAGATGTGTGAGGAGGATGATTCAAAGGCCGCGAGTACTATCTCGATGTGCTACACTGGAGTTTTCCGACAGATATGTGTCAAATGTTTCCGAGAGAAGAGATGCTTAATGTGATCATTGGTCCCGATTGGTTGAATGGTTACGAATAAAATAAGAATAGTATTGTCATTTTCATCTCAACCTAATTCAACTTCGAAATTAAAATATTTTTTCACTGAATCTCGGCTTCGTTTGTGTGAAGACTGCCCACAATGTGCTTGCTAAAGTAGTGGTATTCTGTCGATATTGGTGTCAAGGAGAAAAATCGAAGTTATTCTAGGTTAAAAGAATGAAGCCGACTATGTAGCCAAAACATATATTCTGCAAGAGAGGCACACTGAATATTTTCAATTCCTATTCCATTAGGTGAAGTATGTACGCTCGAAAGAGGGTTGACGACAGGGACTGTTACGACCATGCTAGTCGACTGTGATGACCCGGAAGCGGAAATACGATTTACGAGCGTTAAGGATGTATCCATGTCCCAGTTGTTGTGTGAGTAAATGTATATGCTTGCTTTTAGACTATTTCGAATTGCTCATGGCAAAAAATTCTCACCTAGACGTTTGTCAGGAAATAATGATCATAATTGGATGAAATGCATATCGTGAAATATGTATATAGGTTTTGAGTGATGCAAAAGGCCAAAGCTAGATAATATTAACAAAATTGTTAACGGAAATCTTACATTAGTACTACAAATTTGCTTCGTATGAACAGGGTCAGCGCTCGTCAAGTGCTTATATACGACCTAAACAGGGAAGATCGGTGGGCGGGTCGTTCGATCGATCGGCGGCCACCCATGTGTTGTCGCTAATGGGGTGGTTGTGTTTACGCCTCGACCAGCGGGGCATGTGCACTCCAATAAAACTTTTCCGAGTGCCCGCGTGATGATTTCAGCTCCGATCTTTTGTTGAGGGTGCAATTTTATGGTCGGAAAACCAAGTAAGATTTCTCCGTTATGCCATGGCTGCAGCACTTGTGTTTCCCATTCATGTCATATCCCATGTCCCTTGTCTTTGAGCGACCAGATATGCTTGCTGAAGTCTTTACATCACCTGCTACAGGGCATTGGTCTTTGTTCTTGCAGTTGCATTGGTTTTTGTTCTTGTCTTTGTTCTTGCAGAAGAGAGGTCTGTTTGTTTGTTGATGACTGATTATGGGCGTCTATAAAATTGTTCACATTACGGTGCCGTTTGAGGATATTTCCGACAGACGTCTGCTTATGGAGAGGGGGTCTTGGTTGTTGGTTATAATGGTCTGAGCCGACGTGTATGTACTACGCTGTGCTGTTTCAGTTTCACGTATGGCTTGTGTGTGCCGAAGTTCAGATTCGGCGTTACGTCAGAAGTCTACGACCTTTTGTTGGCTCCGATTGTTAGATTTAAGGCCGTGCCTGTTTGAATATCTGGCTGATTGATGCTTGGCTATTCGATCGTGCTTGGGGGATCGTGAAGATGCCGAAGCCGTATTCACGATAAAGTCCCAACTTCCTCATTCGCATGTCTCCGCGCCGTCCCAGGAACCCATCGTGACATCGAAAAGCATAAACTGATGACTCTTTGCACCAAGGTGTGTTTCTTGCTAAATATCATATGATGCCTTGGTGATGTTATGGTGGTCTGTCTCTGCCAGGTATGCTGGTGATCTGTGAGGTCCGGTCCAGTGATGTGCTCAGCAACTCCTTACTGGTCGACGGATAGAATTCTACGACGTCAAAACATACAAATGACGAATTCTGCTTGTCGGATGGCCTATCGAACCAGCCCAGTAAGGATGCAGTATTTTCACTGGTTATGAATGTGATTCAACGACAGGTCCGGTTGATTGTCGGGTGCCTGCCTCCACGTATCCGAAATAACATGCCATTGAAAAGAATACGGTACAATTCGGTCGGAGCGGCAAATTTAGTTGGTTCAAATATCAAATATGTCAAAGAGTTGTAACTTTCGGTGACTCGTGACAACACAACCACTCAACCCCATAAAGTTCAGAGTATTTATTAACTTCATCCGATGAGAAGGTATTCCAGTCTGCCTGCCAACCCAGGAGGAGAGGAGGAATAGATAATGCTCCTTATTCCCTCTACCAGTCCGGATAGCATCCTATCGGGAGACATAACATTGTCTCCTGTGTTTAGAAGAAATTTGAATTATTCATGCGACTCCAGTATCGTACTTTTCCCACAGTACAACGTTCACTCCAATTCTCATTGCATATCCGGTGTCCTTTGTTGTCATAACTACAAAAAAGCTCGGTTGGATGGTATTGGACAATGTAATTCGAGATATTTAATACGAAGAGAACTACTTCCGGAGGTAGCTTTATGGATTTAGATTCGTCATAGTCGTCCGGAGAGGAGTTGTAGTAGTGATGTAAACTGAGGGTGATAGGAAGATATGAAATTAAAAATGTATCGAGTAGCGGCCATATTGCCATGTTGCGCGCACTTACGGCATACGTTCGGCATAATAATGTTAAATCACTCAAAACGGCAGGGGGTTATCAATGGGAACGATCCGGTTGGATGCAATGATCTGCCCATACAAGGCTCATTTTCATATCAGTTTAATAACGCAACGATTCTTTCGAGCAGATAATCGACATAATTATACCGAACAAGAGAATCTCCGGCGTTCACTGGCAATGTGTCGCCATGTGTTATCGTATCATGTAGTCTCTCACCACCCTATACAGCCCGCATTAACACAACAGAGTAGAGAGCTATGGTGCAGTGGATTTGCAGGAGGGAGATCACTGTATATACAATACGACCAAAATGCGTCGAGATTTCAGCCCTAAAAGACAGGCCATGACGAGTATATGCGGAAGTGCCATGGTATATATAATATATATATAGTTATATGAAACTTTCTTCTGCCCAAAGTCCGGATGGGGGGTTCTTTCAATGCAGGTGTCCCAAACTTGTCCAGCAAACTTCAATAGGCTTGCGTGGCCTCGAAGAATGCGCTGCTGGTAAGGTATGATGATTCGGAGGTGCTCGATGGGTCCACCTGTTAGGTTATGAATGGTGGGTTGCATGCGCTTGGTGAGTATTTCCAATGGTAGGTGAAGAGGTCCTTTTTAGTGTGTGTGAGTCAAAGGGGGTCTCTAATAGGACCGTGATCCACTAGTCACATGATGAACTTGTGCAAAACTAGCTGCATATACGAGAAGGAAATGAACCGAGGGTTAAAAACCATTTCAATTGCAGTAGTATTCCACTTGATCCGAGTTGAGTAAGCATTACGTCACATAGTAACAGTTCATGGATGGTAAAACAGCTGATCCCTGTATAATATTAATGGGTCTTTTGCTCGACGTAATGTTTTGAACTATGAATCGTTACACCCCAGTGAGGGCAGAGTAGCTGGAGCACTTTTTGTACTTTGCAAAAAGATTATCTTAACACGTGCAGTATAAAAAGTGAGTTTCCCTCTCGTAGATAGATAGAAGTTGAAAATGAACGTTCAGGGTGTGGTAAGAAATGAAAGTAACTGAGCGAGCACGCCAATGACGTCACTGCGACCCCCAGGATAGCATATGGCAATGCTTTGTGTAAACATGCGCTAAACTCGGCAATTTGCTGTTTCAAAATCTAGTTCGTCAACAATTGATGATCTTTTCTCGCATATGACTAATTTACTTCGGCGAATTTCCGATATTTGGGTCCATTAAAATTTATTTCAGAGAAGTCAGATGTACAAAATATGTTTTGCGAGCAGAAGGGTGTACACACTAAATTAGGTGTGGGGCATTGTTCAAAAGTTACTATGGCAATATCCACGCTGTGTTTGTACCATGTCTTATGTCACTTTCTTGCCACGTTCGACTTTTGTTTGTACCGTTTCCTGCATTACCCAATCCACTTCGATTTCTTGCCAGTCGACGACACCGTTGCAACGTTGTAACCGAGACGGGGGTGAACGTGGCGGCCTGCTCATGACACTAATTCAAGGAGGGACAGGTTTGCCAGTAAACATGTACTCTTGGAATGCTACGATCAATCATTTTTCTTTGTGTGTAATGTGGCCACCGTAACGATATGCAGCGTTTGTTGTGCAGGTTTACTCATGAAAGTAATTCTGTAATTTACCCCGGTAGGCGTTGAATGCCAGCCTCATCTAGACTGAGCGCCGGTGGAAAGTGTAGCCAGCAAAGACCCACCAGAAACTACCGGTCATTCTTGGTGCGCTCAATGGGCCTATCTAGTAGTCCATCTGTAGACAATTTTGAAAACAAATCTATTATTGAGAATAATTTTCAATAATAAGGCATGTATGTATATCCTTGCCTCATTCGCTATCTATTGTGTAACATCCAAGTCAAGGAAGACGGAGAACCGAATCCAAAAGGAACTAACTGTATAATCTTACGTCGACGGAAAAAGGTTTGATATCGATTTTTATCTGTTCAAACCTTCTATTCGGAACGGAAAAAAAATACTAATAAAACGGGCGTCCTGGAGAATATGTTTTCCATCATAGTAGACTTCAGTGTAACTATTGTTAATTGAGTGAACAGGTGAAAAGGATGGCTCGAACATTACCACAGAGACTTTAACAAAGGGGGGTCTCCATGATTCCCGACTTGGAGGGGGTCTCGATGCTTCAAGGACAATGAAAACCGCACCCTGCACCTCTATTCGTTCAATCTGGATCCAGCACTGAGATGCCGGAGTGTGGCCGCTGACGGATGAAGGCGCCATATTAACCCCCCCCGACCACCTCCCCGGGGGGAGGGGGTGAAGGTCGGTACCTACGAATACATGTCTTAAGTTATATCTTTTGTTACCAGAATGAACTTCCATCGCTTTTCATTGGAGTCATTGGATTTCACGCACTTGTGATGAGGCTGAACATGTGACCTCACTTGGACATCTGTCGCTGACCTTTCACGGACCGCCTTAACAAGAACATGATTTACCCTTCAACAGAAAACTCTGGATGCTGATATTCGATTCCGCAAATTTCGTTATAAACGTATAACGTTCAGCTGATATAACCCGTGTTCAGGGGCTTGGTGGATAGAAACCAAGCCAATCAATGTTATGCCGATTAATGTTTGTATTCCTAAACCTAAATGTTTAGAGTTGTCTTTGTTGACATTTTCAAACAATGGAATACTAAATCCTCCTATACTAGATTGAGGATACGAGTAATAGAAATTTTGAAGAACACTGAATAAGACATTTTATTGGAAAGAAGCGAAGGCGATTTGTGCCATTTGCAGTGACGATTCCAAATGAGCTAACAGGATCGAAGTTGAAAAGATTGAAATTGACATTGAAATGTGACTGATGCTGAGTGGGTACGATCGAAGTATGGGAGTTACAAGTAACTATTGAGATCGACAAAGGTCACCCGAGGTCAATCTAGGATCAAATGACACAATGATGACCTCATCCTGTCACTATTAGATACATATGAGCATTCTCACCAAATAGACAACCCATACACCTCAATGGAGCTGGATACACGCTTGCGTTTGTTAGATATCGTGTTGACAAATTCTATTGATTTTGCCATCTCACATGTTTGTTCAGAGTACAGTGACACCCGGAGTACAAACAAAATTACTTGTCCTTTGGTGTGGCTCGCACGGGAAATTTTTCTCTTCGAAATGCTGATTGGCTTGTCATTACCTCCAGTTAATTTATCAGTCCCATAGGGCCTTATTATATATGTTAGTAAATTTGTCCGTTGACCTACATTTACAGTCACTGGTTGCCATGTAGCAACGGCCGTTATGATGATCATTCCACAAGGCTAACAAGTTCTTGCAGCAACGGCGGCCGCTGCCTTGCATGTAATCCTTTGACCATTTCGCCCACCACGAATCAATCACATGCCTAGCAGTTTATAACCATTTGCAACACGTTTCTACAGATCGTGTGCGTACTCAACAGTACAGAGGTACAATCACGTTCTCATGAGTGCCACACGTTAAACGCTTCCTGTCGTGGTCCTCACTTCGATTGCGCTGTCATTCCCTATTTCCGACCCCCATATTTTGGACATTCGGACCATTTGGGCCGTGTTCTGTGTCATCTCCAGGGTAGGTCATAGTGTCACAATGACAGGGCGCCGTCTGGATACGTATTGATACGTTATACGTTTTACCACAATTACTATGTCATATCCACGCTGTGCCATGTTGTAGTCACTTTCTTGTGAATAACGTAGCTCGATTTTGTTTTAACCATGTCCTTCATTACCCAATCCACTTCATTTCTGCCACGTTGCGCCACGTTTGCACACGTTGTAGCCGAAAGTTGCCACCTTCCGCAACGTGGGTGAACGTGGCGGCCTGCACGTGACACTATGACTGGGGAAAAATTGAATAATAATCCAAGTTGTGACAGGTTTGCTCAATTATAGCATGTGCCGTGTGTGAAGCTACGTCATCAACATTTTGTTGTAATGTACAACTGTGCAAATATGCAGCGTTTGTTGTGCAGGTTGGAAATGGAATGTATACAATGGAATGTATCTGTAATTTACCCTGCAGCGTCAAATGCAGCCACATCTGGACAGGAGCGGTGGAAAGTTCAAGCGTAGCCAGCAAAGACCAACCAGCAACTGGTAATGCTTGTTTCTCTCAATGTCTATCTAGTAGTCACATCTGTAGACAATTTTGAAAACGAATATAATGTTGGGATGACTAATTTCCAATAATAAAGAATGTAAGATAATAATACCGTACCTCGTTATCTATCTTTGTGAAATCTATCCAAGAAAGACGGAAGAAGACGAATCCAAAAGGAATCTAACTGTATATTCTTGCGTACGGCGGAAAAAGGTTGATATGGACTTTATCGTTCATTTCAAACCTTCTATATCGAACCGACAAGATTTTTACTAATAAAACTGGGAGTCTGGAGAATATTTTGTATAGTAATGTAGACTTTAGTGTACTGATGTTACGTTGAATGAACAAGTGGAGAGGTTTCTGGGGGCATTACCCTCCGAGAGTTCCCCAACGGGGGCCCTCAAAATTCCCTCCGAAGGGGGAGGGGGGGGGGGAGTAACGATGTTCCAAGGACACGAACCGCACCCTGCACCTCAATTCGTAATTTTTGGTCACCCTTCTCCTGTGACAACCTGCGGGTGTTTGTTCTGGATTATATTGTGCTGGATGTGTCTTTTATTGTCTCTCTCCGTTTAGAGACTGATATTTGCACTAACATTCAGATGACAATTTTTACTACTAGCCTATCATTCATATTGATGTAGGCTAGGCTCCGTGTGTTAGAGTCTGGCCTACACACTGTGATGTTCCTGCCATTGCTGTTCACACTAGCAATACCTTTCTTGATCCACTTCAACCATCTGCTCAATGGAATTACCCTGCATCACTGCACACTAAAGCTCATTGTCCATGATATGCCTATTCACTATTCAAGGGAATCTCTACTAGCATTGAGACCCAGTGTAACAGATTACCTTCCTGCTGCTACCTTTGATTGCTTAAAGGAGAATGGGATTCTGAAATATTCTCGTGGCCTTCGGGCTTGCCGTTGTACTCAGACGTAATTTTGGACCGCAGAAAAACAGCCGGTTTAGAGATAGCCGTAGTAAGACAGTAAGACCCTAACACAGGAGGTTCGCCTAATCTATCAAGAATCTATAAATTGATTGTCTCTACCTGGAATGCTCAGTCACTTTGCAATAAATCGGATATAGTTGCCAATTACATTGTTGACCATGGCATTATATTCTTTGTGTGACGGAAACTTGGCTGGGTGCATCTGGGGGATGAACCTGTTATTAATGAGTGTACTCCAAATTAATTTTCTGTCAAACATCTTCCAAGGAAATCCAAGTCATCTACTGGCCGTACTCATGGTGGCGGTATTGCCCTTATTTTTAAGTATTGCATCAAACTTTTGTCATGGGAGCCAATAAGCAATGTTGCCTCAAGACTCAAGGTTATGCATATAATTAGTTATTCATTATCGCCCTCCTCCAAGCGTTAAGAACAAACTGACTGCGACCCAGTTTTTCATAGAATTTGGATCTGTCCTTGAAGGTCTTGCGGCATGTATATCTAAGGTTGTCCTCATTGGGGATTTCAATTTCCATATTGACAAACCAAATGTTGGAAATGTGGCGAAGTTTCTTGACCTACTGGCCTCGTGTAAATCTACCCAGCGTGTCTGTCATCCTAATCATCATCGTGGATACATACTAGAATTAGTAATCACTAATGATGAATCTTTTATATCATCATTTCTGTCGACGATGCTGCTACCTTTTCAGATCACAACCCTGTCATCGCAGCATTATCTGCACCAAAACATGCAGACCTAGAAGTGAGATCACTTATCGTCGTATATCAGCCATATCCACTGAATCGTTGTCGCATGAACTTGACAGTATCGCTCAATTTACAGATCCTCCACATGACGTGCATGGTGCTATTCAGGTCTATAACACTAAACTTGCGGCTGTTGGATAAGCATGCACCATCCAAGAGGAAGAACATCACAATTAGACAGGATGCCAATTAGTTTACTCCGGAAATTGCCATTGCTAAAAAGAAGAGGCGGTCTGCAGGAAAGCAGCTGCGCAAAAGCAAGCTTTAAATCCACCGTCAGATTTATCTGGAGTCATGCAAACACGTCAATACATTGATCCGTAGGCAAAAAGCAGCTACTACCAGAGTTTGATTAGAGATCATGCCAATGATACAAAAACCTCTTTCGGATTGTATCTTCCCGTTCTACTTCCTCAAGTGCTCTGCTGCCATCACATCCTTCTGAACTTGAGTCGAGTGAACGTTTTTGCAGCTATTTCACTGAGAAAATTACTGACATCAGGCGAAACTTGCTTCACAAGTATCGACAATTAACTTTTTGATTTTGAGACAATTTCATCAGCCTCTCTCAGCTCGTTTCAGCAAATGTCACCTGAGGATATTCGCAGAATTGCCAGCTGTTCTGACCCGACATCATTTATCAAACTTTGTCTGGATAAATACTGCGATCATTGGCAAATTGTGAACAATTAACTCTAGGCTGGAGTGGTTCCACGATGTCTTAGACAGCAATCATAACACCTCTCCTGAAAAAGCCAACTCTTGATGCTGAAGTCTTGGGTAATGTTCGGCCAATATCAAACCTGCCATTCATTGCAATTGATATTAGAAAAGCCACATCATGTCAGCCTTTTGATTACCTTGATAGCAATTCTTTACTGGAACCATTGCAGTCTGCTTACGACAGAGGCACAGCACGGATGCAGCATTGCTCTAGGTCAGCAGTGACATTCTCACTGCATTGGAATCAAGTCGAATGACTGTTTCTTGTCCTGCTGCACTCTGCACAGTGGCTACGTTCCTATATCTCTGAAAGATTTCAAGCCGTATCCGTCAATTGAAAAGTTTCTAGCTCACATATGTTACGATTTGGAGTTCCACAAGGGTCTGTGGTAGGCCTTTGCTATTCACTGTGTATATTTCTCCTCTTGGCCAGCTCATCCGTCGTCAGTACATTCGATCCAATGATACGCTAAGTCAATCAAATTACTTGTTCATTCAAGAAATGACAACTCTTCGAGGAATGTGTCACTGATATTAAGCAATAGATGGCTAATTGTAGATAAACTAATTGAAACTGCATGACTCAAAGACCGATGTCATTGTCATTTGCTCCAAATTTGACTATTGCCTGCCTCAAATTCCTGACATTACCAGCTGCTCCCAATACATGCTGAAACTGAATATTGTGAGGGAGAGGTACATTACGGTTTCTTTTTGTAGCAAAGCAAAGTAACTACCGATTCCTTTCATGACACTTTGATATTGCGATATTTTAGGCTTTCTCTACCTCTCTCAAGGATGATAATTTTTAATAGTTACATAATCTATAATGAGAAAAGTGTGCCCCTCCCCCCAAAAGGTGGGAAAAATACCTCGACAACGAGGGCTCTATCACAGTTTCCAGCAGTGGACTGGCCTTGATATGTTAACAGCTCGGCCACCGACCTTGTTCTGTTCACATTGATTTCGTTCGTCAATTGAGCAGTGATGGAAGAATAATATGACCACGGTGATCATGAGGACGTATTCCTGTCATTTTCAGAGAAAAGTGGACTTTGCATGAATGGTAGAGATGGATACTCGGACGTCATCCCGGTTTCAATTCTGCAACAAAGGCCCCTATATCTATACATTATTTCCTAAGTATTTTACGCACCTGGAAAATATTCAGCAATTTTAGTCAACCTGTCCGCGATAATTCGCACATTCACAATTGACCAACTCGGTGGCATCAGTCTATGTACTGTTTCTGTTTCTCGCAGAGACTGCAATGATTGCCCCCCTAACATGGTTCCTGGTAACTGCAGCACGTGCATTGCTACCTGCGCTGATCCCAGTGGTACCGTGAACTGTTCTATCAACTGCTCCGCTGAACAAACAGTCTTGCATCTGTCCTAGCAGCTATCTGATGAATGGAACTAACTGTGTGAAACAGGAAGACTGTGGATGCTATACCGAAAGTTACGGAGTGATTGCGGTAAGCATAACATGAAGAGCTCTTCTCCGTCGCTTTCTTCACAATATTCCTCTATTTCATTCCCCTTCTCCGCTGTGTCCATTCTCCCAGACTTGGTCATCCCTCAAACCCATCGAAGCCTTCACTTCACGTAATGCAGCCAAAGTCTCCTTGGTTTCAATCTTGCTCGTAATGAAATAATACATGACCACATTTAGTTTACCTCGATTCTCCTAACTGCTTACTGTTTCACTCAGCAGCTTCTATTTTGAGTTCTATGGACTGCTCGCCCTTCGCCCTTGTTAAAGCGTCTATTCGTCCGTACTCGACCTTCCTTCGATCTCACTCTGCCCCCTCAGGTCTCTTAAACAGACCATACATGGTCACATCTTGTTCGACTTGTCTCTCGTTCCCGCTCACTGTTTCACTCAGCAGCTTCTATCTTAATTCTCTCTGATTGGTTCGCCCCTCCGCCCCTGTCAAAACGTCTATTCGCTCGACCTCAAACCTCCATCAATCCTTCGCTGTCTTCTTCATCTCTTCATATAGATAATACACGGTCACGTCAAGTTTACCTTGTTTCTCCTAACTGCTTACTGTCTCACTCAGCCCCTCCTATCTCCATCCTCTCTGACTGGTTCGCCCTTTGCCCTCTGTATATGTTTCCTTCAGCCCATATAGACACAACACGTTACCGTTACTCTTCCAACTCTTCACTTGGCAGCCTTCATCTCAACTCCACACGCTCTCCCCGCATGCGCGCTTACCCCCGCGTCCCTGTCGAATCAGATATGAATGAGGTCCAAATCGAACCGAAAATACTTTGGGTGAGAAGAACCCATGACCCCTATGACATTAACATCAAATGGGAGGTGGGTCTTTCTCTTCGTTCATATAAAACTATATTGAAGCCCGATGTATACTTTCGGAGGTTTTAATTTTTGAGAATTTGTTTAGAGAAAAAAATGGACAATGGCCATACGTTCATGATATAGGATTTGATTTATACAAAAAATCCACGAGCAAACGAATCATGTATTTGTGTATCAGTGACCGAAGTCAGTGAATCTATGCAGTCACGACTGTGTGTGTGTGTGTGTGTGTGTGTGTGTGTGTGTGTGTGTGTGCGTACGTGTGTGTGCCGCCTAGCCTTGTTAACAGGATAACACAACCCCACCTGGATGGATGAAGCTCCTAATTGGTAAATTCTGCATACAGCTTCCTTATGGGGAGGGGAGTACAGTACGGGACCCCATTGTTTTTTGGTCAGACCGGGGGTCAATTTTTAGGGAGAAAATTTGAAAATGTGGAAAATTGACAATTGGGCAGATTTGAGTCCGTTAACACGATAACTCGACCCCACCTGGATGGATGAACCCCCACACCCAGTATATGGGATCTTCATAATGAGTACCATATACATATTGTCCTTGGAGTTAGGTCAGAAGTCATCTAAGGTCATGAGGTCTGAAAATCTTATAACTGGTACTCTAGAATGCCTGGTCCGATCAGCTTTAAAATTCGGTATACTGCTTTCTTATGGGGAGTACAGAAACGGATCGGATTTGGTGTGGACCGGGAGTCAGGTTTTTTTTTTTTGGGGGGGGGGGAAATGTGGAAAATTGATAATTTGGCAATTTGAGCCCATTAACTCGACCCCACCTGGATGGATGAAGTTCAATAATACTGATATATGGGTTTCCCATTATGAGTACACCATCCCTATTGTTTTGGTGTCAGGTCAAGCCAACTGAGCTCAACAGAGGTCAAATTCTGAATCTTGTTAACACGATATGTTCGGAATGCCTGTTCCGATCAGATTGAAATCCGGTCCAACAGCTTTCTTATGGGAGTACATGAACCCTATTGTTTTTTGTTTTTGTTTTTTTGTAATAGACCGGTGGTCATGTTCTTGAGAACGAATGTAAAATCTGAGAATTGATATTTTGTCCATTTTAGCTGTTCATACATCACTCGAAACTCGTCCCCACCTGATGGATGAAGCCAATACTCGGTATGTGGGTTCCCCATAATCAGTACCTGATCCATGTTGTTTTGGGGTCGGGGTCAAAAGTCATTTGAGGTCAAGAGAGTCAAAGCTCAAAGTCTGAAAATCTCGTTGACAAGACAAGTTTAGAAGTGCCTGTCCCAATCAGGTTGAAATTCGATATGCCTCACTCAAAGACCACCCTGGATGGATGAAGTTCATACTTTGTATGTGAGTTCCACATGATGCGTACTACATGATGGCTATTGCAGTCTCGTGAGCATGTGAACTCGACATTGCTTAGCTTGATCAAGTATAAATCGAGTTGCAACTTGTAACCGCCCCCCCCCCTCCCCGTTTTTCCGTAAAAAGTCTCACACACAGGAACATGCAGACATACCAGTATTATCCGTTTACCATTTTTTCGAGATTCGCTCTAGCATATTTACATGAGCTAAACCTTCGTTTTTTTTCAGAACGGCCAGTCAGAGGTCAACGAAAACTGCACGAGAAGAGTTCATCCCTCAACGTCAGCTTGTCCGAGATAGACATCCGATGTGGTTCTCAGCTAGCTGCGGGCAGTAAGATGGTGGTGCGAACTTTATGTGAATTGGTTTTCCCAGCGATGGGTGACGTGCGGATGTCTGTGTGCTGCACACTGACTGCTACGACGCCTACGCCGATGGTCACAGAGAAGATGGGGTATATCTCATCAAGCCGACTAACTGGTCAGGAGACCCGTTCAACGTTTCCTGTGTAATGAGTACGCCCCCGGCGGTTGGTTTGACGGTAAGTTTCCAGTTCAATGATTATGTTATCGTCGATACTGTGTATATTATAGGACTCCACTTTGGAAGAATGTCATTGCGAGACGCGCTTGCCGTGTCAATGAAATTGAGACCTTGTAATTTCCGTATGTGGCATGCAAGGCTAAAGAATAAACTGGACATGGCCTAGCGGGTAAACCACCAACATGTGTATCCACACTTTCAAACAACGAGAGGAAGACATCCATGACCATATAGGGGACAGATGAAATCCAAATGAACTGCCACGTTCCCCAATGCACAAATGGCCGCAAAGTTCGGTGACAATCGCAATTTTGGGAAATCCGACAAGTAAAAAAATCCTAACTATTTCGCAAATGTGACCTCCAGTGACCTTGGAATCATTGACCTATTTGTCGGAACCATCTAAAGTCCACACCCACCAAGTTCCGTTCAAATCGGACGAACTTCACGTAATATAACCGTGCAAAATCTAGGGCAGCAGTCATAGCACGAGGCCCACTTTCCAACTCATCCGAGAATTACCGAAGGCGGACACGTGTGCTATGCTGCAGATCAAAAGGCTAAGCGTTGAGGGACTGGTTTGCGCTAACACGAAAATCTTCAGGCGGCGGACACGCAACTACAGCGAAGGCAAAAATCCTATTATCTCGGATGTGGGGATATCGTTAAGAAAATTCGTATGGATGATATTAACATCAAAGCGCCTGAATAGTTTTTTTCCAGTAGTATTCGATCTAACACTTTCCTGGAAAATCACTCACTGGGCTATACGGGGAATACCAGTATTTGTACTCAATCTCAGGAGTGCAGTCACTGGTTTTTATGTGAACTCTTTATGTACTATAGATAAAGAAGAATAAATGTTTATTTGAGATGTAGCAAATCCGCACTCTACTATGAGCAGACGAGTTTAATTTTGATACATCAAAGTTTCGCAATTTGACATACTTGACCTCTGATGACTTTGTAGTATCCCTCAACGTTTCCAATCACCTATCAGTCTTCATTACTTCATGTACATCGAGTTTGGTTTGGACATTGTGATGTTTGGTTATTCAACTTTAAGTAACCAGCATTTAACCATGTGAGGTTCCCTGCATGTACATATTTCCACATATAGGTACCATTTCAGTGGAAGTGAAGCAAATAAGCCTATTATTGACCTCGGCGCAATTTGGGAGTGAATTTTTCAATCCTCTTCGTCATTCAGAGGTTACTACAGCCTAGTAGCGCTTACCAAGAAAATATTATGTTTATATGTTTTGTTTATCATGTCCAAGGCGGAATATCATTTGAATTACGCGTGCTCACAGACAAGGCAACCTTGTGAAATGTAGGGCTGGGCGGGTTCCGCCTGCTGCAGCTGTATTATTGTCGTCGTCGTTATGTTATTGTTATTATTAATACTGCTTATTTTGGTATGATTTTATGGGCCTGTTACAGTTTAATGAGATGATAATGTTATCGTGTCAAGGTCATGAAGAAACGACGGCAGTTTCGACTTGAACTCACAGTGCAAACACGATCTTTTCGACTCCCCTGCCGGAAATTACAAATCCTGCCCACCCCCCCCCCCCTCCCCCCCGCCATACTTATCAACAGGTAATAGTTGGATTATGGATGATTTGGTTGTGTTCTGAAATAGTGGTGACAGATAAAAAAATAAGCCGTAACGATATTTTATGGGGTGCTGATCTCGTCTTTCCTCCCCCGACTGTCCGTGGTGAGTCATGCGCGACTATTACAACCACGAATTGGCTTATTCACCTCAACAAATAATTTTTGATCAATCAGCATCAACCGCAATAAGTGGCGCATCCATGGTGGCAACTCCTCATTTCGGCACTAGTGTTGAAAATGTTGAGAAATCGTGTTCCCTATGGAGGTGATCCGTATTAACGCTGAGCCCTCTCGTACTCCTTTCTGATTTTTAAATCATTACTACACCACCGAACAGATTACCAATATGTCAGACACGACCTTTTAATCGTTTTGTAGGTGTTCCAACGTCGCGCTGGTGACCAACAAGTGGACTTCAACCGTAATTGGGCGAGTTATCGAGACGGGTTCGGCTCTCTGGATTCAGACTTTGGCTGGGAAACGAGAAAATACATCGGCTGACGCAACAGAGGCAGAGAATACAAGTACACAGTCTATTTTGTAATGAAAACGAACGAATCGTGGGATAAGGAAGAATGGTCACATTTCACCGTCGGAGAGGAAAGGGACAGCTACCGTATGTTTCTTAGCGGATACAGTGGGCAACTCGATAGTAAGTGAAATGGTCTGATCGGGTTGTACACCGGTGTTATACATCCTTATTCCCCGATTATATGACAACCGGCCACATCATCATCGTCCGTGAATATTATTCCCGCTCCCAACTCTGCTCCACTTTCCACCTTTACCTTTCTCATTATTATTATTATTATTATTATTATTATTATTATTATTATTATTATTATTATTATTATTATTATTATTATTATAGATTCCTAGTCAGAGGAATCTATGGAATCATGACAGTGTGGTGGATTGTGTTTGAGTGTGTGCGTATGTGACGCCCAGCTTGTAACACACGTTAACTCGATGTGCCTGTTCCCCATGATGAGTACATGAACCCTATTGTTTTTGGGTAAGGTCAGCGGTCATCTGAGGTCACCAGAAGTCGAAGTCTGAAAATCTGAAACACGATAAGTCCCGAATGGTGGTCCATCAAGTTGAGAGTTGGGGTATGGCTTTGTAGGGGGGTACAGGAACCAGAACCAGGTCACCAGAGGTCAAAGTCTGACGATCTTATGAACACGATAAGTCAAGAATGTTTGGTCCGATCAAGTTAAAGTTGTGTTATTTTTTTATGGGGGTGTACAGGAACCCTAGTGTTTTTTGTTTCAGTCGGGGGGGGGGGAAGATTTTGGTCTAATTTGGGTTTGTAAAACACGATAACTCGACCCACCTCAATGGATAAAGCTCATACTTGGTAGGTGTATTCCCCATGATGAGTACATGAACTCTAGTTGTGTGGGGTCAGTAAGAAGTCATGAGGTCACAAGAGGTTCAAAGTCTGAGGACCTCAAAATTTAGTGTGGAGCGTTCTTATCCAGGTATAGGAAAACTTTGGTTGGTTGTTCAAAACGGAATTGGTCAGTTTATGTTGCTCCCTAATGAGCTGGGTTTTGTTACAATCCCATGTGTCCTTGGGTCTGACTTAGTTTGTCAGAAAGTCAAGAATTCGCTAAGCCTTGTCTTTGGTTATTATTATTATTATCTCATCAGTACCAAAGGGCCGGATGAGACATTCTAGTCAGTTTGCATTTAACCGTATCAATGTTGCTGGTTGTCATAGCAACTAAACCCAAAAATACCATGACAAATCCATACGAGCACCCTAACTGCCCTCATTTCAATCGTTATGCGTAATTTATGCAAATTTCACATTACTGACCTTCAGGGGACATGACATTGTTGATAAAAATATCGGGATTGAAGGTGTTCCATCTCCACTAAGTTTCATGGGGATCAACCAACTTAAAATCTGCATAAATTATGCAATTGAATTAGGGAAATGCGAATTAGTAATATTAGATGACCTTGGGTGACCCCGTCCCTACTGTAAGATTTATCGGGACTATAGATGAAACCATCTCCACCGAGTTTCGACAAAATCCAACAAACTATGCAATTAGGACTACTCATTAGCGATATATCATGCCAGATAAATCTAATCAGTCGTGAACACTGCATCCCACTGCACCACCAATGCATCTAACGATCGAGAGATATCTTGTACACAAGATTTGGGCCGATTTCCATTAAATATGCGAATTTAGGCAAATTAGTATGATTTTTTGGAACGAAGGGTGGATGCACATCGACAACTCTTCACCGCACACTTCCACAAAAAGGTTTAAGCATGACGGCTCTAAGGCCGTCCCACTGGATACGTTCCGTTCCGTCACGTCACGTCAAATTTATTTCCGTAAGATGACGGATGCGCGTAGACGACTTGCCCGTCCGACAGGATCGTCTTTCCGTATCCGTCAAATGCTACTGGAGAATGAATGTACCAATCAAATCTTTTGGGGATGGTTAAATCCAATTTTCATGGATATATCGACACAAGTGGCTAAAGTAGGTCTGAATTCAAATTCGAACATTTTCGTCTGAAGAAATGCATGTCAGACAATTCTAATCTGGCAATTCAAAAGTGATAGTTGATGCATATAGTTTGATTGCTGATGATTGATTACACGAGGTTCGGTTTCGCACAACACACGACTAATCACAATTATTCGAAATGGTGGACTCCAGCATTGATGATGACATCGCAGTCGCAACTCTCGTTGTCCACAGGCGCGAACGGAGGGGATCGTGGGTCCACGAAATCACCGAAAGAGAAAGGCCCTCGGTGAATACCCAGATTATAGGTCAGTGAATTCCCTGGGACTCGTACTAACGTTACTACGGGGTCAAGTCAAGTGACATGATTTGGAAAAGAAATAGTGGTACTTGCAGTAAAGAGCCGATGTGATTGAATAGTTTACCCCTTTCTCCCACAGTAGAGCGATGGGCTTTCTTGTGCTTCATTTTTTTCCAGAAGAGAAATTACATGAAGACATGGCGGGACTTCAAACTTGACGGATCGATCCGAATTCTGCTTCTGAACGTACATGGACTTGAGGAATCCGGAAGGCTGCGTACGCCTACGTCAACTTTTTTCTGACGCATTAAACGTGACGGAACGGAACGCATCCAGTGCGGACAGCGCCATTGATTAACGTGCGAAGTGATCGAAATTGACGTGACGTGACGGAACGGAACGTATCCAGTGTGGACTTTCGCGGTTCAGGTAGATATTGAACCACACATACAGACAGTATACGGACAGACAGATAGACAGACAGACAGACATATACCCACACAACAAAGTGATCACTATGTCTCCATCCGTGAACAAGTTTAGGCGAGACAAAAACGGACCTTGTTCTGAATATGTTTCCATCTGTCTCAGACTGTCACTGAACAGCCTGCGCAAGAAGAGACAAATTCAGCAGACAAAACGATCCTTGTGGCATCATATTATTAACCGTGGGTTCATGACCGTAGATCTCAATATCCATAGTTGCTTTATATTGCATTTTGCATGGTTCCGTATGTTTCAACCAACCTGGTCTCAGCGGCCTCAGAGAGCAAATTTGCCATTAAGCAGATATTAACATCAAATCTAAGAGCAAATATAGGTGGATATAGTTTGCCGGTCCCTAGTTACCTATAATGGCATTATTTTACCTATAAGTGCATTAGTCAAGGAATCAATTTGTCAATTACTTAATTATGACTGATTGTTGAAATTCTTTGTGGAAATGTGTCTTGCCTGAACTATGCGAATTCTCGGTGGACCGCACTCAGAACGTTCCATGGAAATCCAACAAACTTAAAACAGTATGCCACTTCAGAAATTAGCCAGATTGACACAAATCTATGTTAATATTTATTGGGACTAAAGGTAGAAAATACCAAGAAGTATTTTCTGGAAGACGAAAAACTTTTGAATTCCGAATAAATTTTACAAATTAGTAAACCGATTTTCATGGCCCCATTAGCGATTAATGAAAAAAGCTCCCTAACCCTAATCAGTGTTACTGATCGAATTTATCATTTTTCACACAGGATCTCGATGTTGGAGGTAGAACATACCCAAAAAGTTCCATGGGAGACGAACAAACTTTTGAATTCCGCCAAAATTATGCAAATCAGCAACCGACTTATGGCCCGTTAGTAATTAGAGAGCTCTTTGGAGAGAGCTCTTCGGAGAGCTGCAAAATTAGACACATTACTTGATTTCCGGTGACCCACCTATTCTCTAAGCAGGACCATCGATGGACCTCCATCAAAACGTTCCATGGGAATCCAACAAATTTTAAAAGTATGCCACTCGTGCATTGTGCAATTAGGCGTGTTGAATGACCCCCAGTGGAACCTGAATCTATGTCATATAATCCGGAAGTAATGGTATAAACCAAGCCTACCCCACCAAGTACATTTGATAATTGAAAAAACTTCGAAATTTCGGATAATTTTTGCAAATTAGACATGTTGGATAACTTCCGGTGACCACAAATCTATGTAAAAAGATTTAGGGTTGAAGGTAGACTATACTCACGAGTTTCGTAAAAATTCAACAAACTTTAAAATTTCGCATAAAGTATGCAAATCGACGACTTCAATTAGAATATTTTACGATGAAAATCCAATCAGTAAATCTTACCTATAGTCCGTACCTATGTGCAAAATAAAATCACTATAGTACTTACAATTCGTCCGTAATCTTGCTAACGGACCTAAACAATGAATGAAATAAAATAGGCTAATTACCCCACTCAATAGTGACTTTCATGCCCAGAATCTAATCAGATCGTGCTCAAAGATCCCCGATGCCACATACATAATTCAATCAAAATTTGTCTTACCGTTCGGAGGAATCCTGCTAAGAGGGGGAAGGTACACATAAACACACCACACACACACAAACAACATGCGCGCATACACGCACCACCTACACGCACTCACACGCATACACCCACTCGAATAAATAGAGTTACGTTTGAGGCCTACGGAAAACACAATTCCAAAACAATACCCTGATACACTGATGCAGAGGATACTGTATTATCATTATTATCAATATTTCACTCACATCCGGTCTTACAATGATATCGACAGGTACCTCTGTTTCCTCTCTCATAGTCCTATAAGATTCAGGCAGTGGAACTTCTTTCAAAACATACGATCGAGACAAACCTAACATGCTATTGGCGGACAGTGCGCAAGGAAACACAAGGCAGGTTGGTGGTACTGGTCTGACTGCTCTGTAGGTCCACAGCCCAGATGTGAATATTTGAATCGGACAAGTCGAACGTCGATGCACCAGAGCCATCCCAACGGAAAATACAACGGAGTGAAGGGAGAGAACATATTTTGGGGAATCGATCCTAAATCTAATCACCCAGCAATCGCTTCTTGCTATCTCTCGTTTATTGAGCTGAAGATCCGACCGATCAATTGAAAGCGACCGAATGATCACCCCCCCCCCCCATCTGTCTTGCATCATTTTCGGTAGAATCATTATTAGGAAGTATTGGTCCATGTTTCATCTGAGGGGAGGGTAGGGGGGGGGGGAGGGAGGTCGGACTCGCGCTGTTAGTTGCCGTGATGCTACTTACAGTAGCTTCGGGCTAGGATCCATGTTCGGGATGGATGTGAAAATCAAAGATTTAGGAAAAGGAATGTTTGTTTCAGAAGAGAACGCACTATAAGTGTATGTGGAAAGACAATAAAAAAAAACAGCAGCCTATGCATATTGTCGTTGATTGGCTTTCTGAAGAAGATATTCCATAGAATCCATTCGCGGTGATACGCATCCGTAATACGAATTCGTATATGCGCCTATATTGCATATTCACTGTTGATATTTCGTGTCACCACAGTAAGAGAGGCCGGAAACCGGCGAGTCGAAACTAATCTTTGATCACTAGCGGACATGCGCTCGCTAATTCATTTCATGGATGACTAAACCTAAAGTTGACTGACTATTATTACAAAAAAAAGGAAACAGCATTCTTGCATCACTCAGTTATGACTTGTAAATAAGGGATAGAGTGACTGGGACTTTGCTCGATATACATTGTTTTTATGAAACATAGTGAGTTCGTTAATGTATCATTGAATGTAACATTGTTTAGAACTATCGCTCTTGTTGTGGCTGTACGTTGATTCGGTGTTTTATACGCGAGTGTATTTTTATTGTGTTTTTTGTAATAAATGTTTATGTGTAGAGAAATATGTTTTTCATATAGAGTAAACTATAGAGTGCCTGCTTTTGAGCATAATAACTTGACTCTACCTTGATAGTTCAAGCACATTACTTGGTATGTAAACTCCCCACAATGAGTTCGTGATCAGTATTGTTTTAGGGTTAGGTCAGAGGTCAAAAGTAATCTGAGGACAACAGGTTGGAGTCTGACAACCTTGTGAACAGATAATAGTTCGAAAGCGAGATACTTTGTTTATGTACGTTTCTCATGATGAAGTACAAGACCCCTATTGTTTTTGGCTTTGATCGGAGATCATGTTTTGTTCCGCTGTAATGCGATGATGTAATGGATCATCCAGAATATTGGGGCTCGTTACGGGATATTTGCAATAAGTCTTGTCGGTCGGCTGTTAGCAATACGTTGGACCCGAACTTCCGCTCCCTCAGTTTCCGAAAAGGGGTCGGGTCCTGGGTCCAATGATGGCCCTTTGAAGGGATGTAAAATGGCGGTACAAAGGCGTGAAAAGGCGAGTTGCTACTGGCGCTCATCCACAATCAATACTTTGATCAGCCTTACATGGCTTCCAGAACTAGTGGAGTTCAAAACAATTCAAACCAAATTTGGGATGATGCAATAGGATTGCTTGAGAACTTTGATTGCTGGAGGGTTTTCCGTGAAAACTAGTTTCACTCGTGAGAAAGTGCTCGCAAGATCTCAGTATACTCCGAATTAAGGAGGTGCTCGCGAGGGCTTGAGTTACTCATGAGAATGTTGCTCACAATAATTCGGTTTGCTCGTGAGGGGATCTCACGCGACTCTGGCCTGATTCGGGGTACCTAGTAATCACCGTGAGCCAGTTTCGCACTCAGTGTTCGTGCCTCCCTCAGGTTATCACGTACTCATAGCTGGACTAGTCACGCGCTCGGTAGTTGCTCGGGAGTTATCGGTATTCCGATACTGTTGGGGAATGATCTGAGCATCTAGTTAGTCAGGATGTGTTGGGATGTATATCTGTGCTCTGTTCGTTCGGCTCTTCGGATTCAGGTAGAATCATTATTAGGAAGTATTGGTCCATGTTTCATGTGGGGGTTGGTCGGACTCGCGCTGTTAGTTGCCGTGATTGCGACTTGCAAGTAGTTTTGGGCTAGGATTCAGGTCCGGGATGGATGTGAAAATCAAAGACTACTGTTGGGAAATTATCTGAGCATCTAGTTAGTCAGGATGTGTTGGGATGTATATTTGTGCTCTGTTCGTTTCGTTCGGCTCTTCGAACAACAGTGGGGGGGGGGGGGGAGGGCACAGCGAATGCCATTTACCATGTAAGAGAGCGCACCATCTGTTGCGCAGAGTCGTACAAGAAATTTTTACTTTTCACATACCTTCTAGATCGCCGGGAACGGCACTTGCCGGGCTCAATTGCACCCATCTACAGGTGTGAATTGTGTGGAAACTACAATAAGTTGTCATTGTGCATACTAGATGATTTACCGCATATCAGACATGGTATCTTTTTATTACCTTTTCCATTCTGGATTTGTTTGCGTGTGATCCAAGGGTCTACCGAATGGGATCGAAGAGAAAAGCTATAGGTGTACGGAAGCATTCCAATTTAAGCGACAGAAAATTTTGCCCGAATTTTTCAAGTCCGTCATCGGAAAGTACCAGCGCGCGAGAATTTTGTATTGAAAATTCAGGCATTTTTCCACTTCGCCTTTTTTCTTCCAAATTGCCAGACTTAGCTCGAATTTTCATCTCAGCAAAAAATGGGGGGGGGGGGGGTGGGTGGGAAGTCTGCCCCCAAAGCTTCCGAAATTATCTGAGTGATCACAATTATTCGAAGCATTACATCGCATATTTAAACAAAACGCCTGGTAGAAAAAAAACGCCAATGCACCCGAAACACTTTTTTTAATTTATCAACTTTTGGCTATTGCGATTTGAAATCGGGAACTCAGTAAGAAACAGGGTAATTCTTCGACTTTGGTCCTAGTGGGGTCCAAGTATTTTCCTGGGGTCCGCACCTGGAATTAGTGGACTGAAGACAATTTTCAGCGCGATTATTGTTAGGGTAGACAAAAATTGAATCAGTTTTAGACTATCGTCAAACTATTATCAGCACTGTGAACCACTGCACACCCGCTATAGTATACTGTCCAGGTGCACGGGAAAAGGTTCACAAGTTCAATGGATGGGGCAAAACAACTTACCCAGACTTAAAAAAGGTTAGTGGATTTCATGCAGTTCATTTGCACAAACTGACGCCAAATCAGTACTGATGCGCGCGTGTGTGTTTTGGAATATTTAATTAGCGAAATTCGGCCACAAAATTCTTAATTAAAAAACCTTTTTACTTTGCCCAAATTTCTTCCATTATGGGTATTTCTCGTTCGTGTTTCCACTCTCAAATATTTCTGCAACCCTTGACCCAGTCTCGGATATTATGACTGATTTGCCCAAGTTGGTTCTGTTCGCATCTGTGATGTACTTTACCATCTTTCTATATTGGGGATAGATTCACATTGTCACCTAACTTGGGGTTGGAAATATGCGCGAAAAATAATCCATGTTTTTCGGGCATTTGATTGAAATTTCAGGTCATTCAGCAGACATTTGAGCATTTCCTCCACCACTGTCTCTTTTCTGTCCAAATTTTCCCCGAATTATTGTCATTTTTTGCCCGAATTTCTCATCTCAGAAAACTTGCGCACTTTAAAAGGCTATGCGATTTGGTGGGTCTGAGCCAGAAATAAAGCAGTTTGATTTACAATGAGTAAATTGTGAACAAACTATGTAGCCTAGTAACTCTGCCCAGACTGGGGCGTAACCGCAAAATGATTTGGGGTGGGGATGTATTGATTTATTTTTGCCATGCGGAATTAGTAAGTGCCATGTGATTTCATGTTGCATAAAAAAAGTAAAACTGAGGTCTGGATTTATGTTTCACTCTATCAGCAGCAGTGACGTAAGACATTTATGACTAGGCGAGGCGCGTCAGTAACCAAAGTGGTGCGATTCTGTTGCGAATAAACCATGAAAAGAGAACACACCACAAAAGTTCGAAATGGCTAGTTTCGCACGTTTCTGGTATAGCCTATACTTAAAAAAGTCTTCTCATCGCCTTGCTAGAATACAAAATTTTCTGCCTGGATCAAGTAACAAAACATATTCATTTCCTATTTATAGCGAATTACATGTTAGGAAAATATCTTGACGCGCTCCACAATTTTTTTTTTTTTTGCTGGCTCGTTTCGGACCATGGGCCACGAAGTGTTTTTGTTGATATTGATGTGCAAGATATATTAGTTCAAATTGGAGTGAAGTGAATCGTTAGCGATTGCCTTCAGAGGGCTTGAAATGCCATGTCCAGGAAGCTATTTGTAAAATATAGTCCCAGAATTACAAAATGCACTCAAATTACACGGAATCTCATAGCTATCGTTCACGTGGTCTACAATATTGATAGCGAAACAACTATCAGATTCACCGAAACGGACATTTTTCTGGCATATTTCTTGGACAAATCGATAAAAAGGAGAGGGTTCGGAGAGACGGAAAGGGTCGTTATTTCCGGCCCTGATAAGCCCCTATGGATTTGTTGTGCTTATTTTCATGTGCAAATTATTGTTCCACTCTGAAATTGTTAGTAATAATGAAGCCTATAGTAATAATACCTTTTGCAATTTTTCTCTGCCGATTTGCTGTGCAAAATAGGTTTTTCGCCCTGGCAAAGTCCACATTTTCGCGAGTTGGAGGAGTAGACCACCCCTTACCGACCCCTTGTGTTCCGCCGCTATGTCTAGACAGCTTAAGTGAAGAGTGTGATTTGGCACGTACTTTGTGGATAATTCATCTGGAATGTATTTCTAATTTTGAAATTCGAAGTTCTCGGCTATTATGATATGGGCATAACACATGGGTAAACGTGTTGTTGTTGAGAGAGTCATCCGGTCATGCAGCCACGAAAATAAAACTCTTGCTGAAAGTAATACGGCGTTTTGCCGAGAACATGTGAAAAAATAAGTGTGTTAAAAGACTGAAGGCGTATGAAGGAAACAAATATTTCCAGGCAGCGCTCATTACAATTATGTATATTGGCCTCTGGAAAACATCTGACTTGACAAGATTGACAAAATTTTGCTCATTCATCGGGCTTTCCACAAAAGAACTCGGCAACTACTGACATTGTGGGCAATTTATACACTTGGCTAGTTCGTCTGCCTGAATTGTGCCCTATTCTTTGCCCAAGCGGTTGTTCCTCGATCTACAAACTTGCTTTAACTTCCATAATGTGTTCGAGCCGTGACTCCTCATTCAGCATCGTATGGCCAAGCCGCTTAGTGTTAAACAATTGACATTTCATTGTGACCTTTATTTTGAAGAAAATAGAATAGTCTCACTTTTTTCGGAGAGATAAACTTGCATACAAATTCATATCACCAGGAATTGCCATCAAAATCATTGCCACGACACTATATAAACATGCGGTATGGTCGTCTTCGCGCGTAGCGCGCGAAATTTTGGGCATCACAGATAACGGATAAGGCTACTGTGGTCTTTGTGAGAGTGCTTCCTCAATATTTTCACCCCACACGACCTAACGAATACGTGTGTAACGACTGTCATTTCGTCTTTCATCATCATCAGGATCAAAAAGTGTGGGGGGGGGGGAACTTTGATTGATTTCCACCCCCCACTTCGAAGTGGGGGCGTGTCCCCCTGTCTCCCCAGGATTGACTCTCAATGTCCATATGTTGTGAGGTCCACGTTACCATAATTAACATTTTCCAGAATCTATTCGTTTTGTTTTTTCCCGTGTTTGAAGAATCCACAAGAATACTGGAATTCATTACATTTGCCAATGAGGTATTTTTTCTTTACAATAAACTCATCTATTCGATAAAAGCTGTGGATATGGACACTAAGAAGGCAGAAGTGATATATCTTCGTACCCGAAAATGCTGGTCCCTGTTTGTTACTGACAACTAAGAGAATTCGGTCAATTTTTCCTCACATTAAATGTACCCGCCAAGAACATTGCCTTGTTCCGTTTGCCTGGTGAGAGATCGCACTGATAATGAGGTTCGATATTCTGTCTGCAACCCTTGATAGTTCGATCCTCCACTCTGGCAAGTATACCTAAAATATCACAATTAACGCTAAATTTTGATGCTCAACGTATTGTAATAAATAGAACGCTAAATGTAATAATTCGGCTCATCGTTAATGTATTACAATTACAATTACTGTAATGGATTCGACCAACCCGTAATTTACTAACAAGTAACGCTAATGTTATAATGTCTTCAATTTTCATTCATTTTTTTTTTCAAACAGTCAAAAAATGTGTTTGGACATCCGTCCCATCTTTCAGTCAACGCCTCGGAGCTGAACAAGATTGCTTTGAGGGCGAAGCACAGTCAAGCTTGAGATTATTTTTTTTGGTTGATTCGATCTTTATTTTGACTTGTACGTTCAGGAAGCGAAGTAAGCTCATCGATACTCCTGGCCGTATGGATGCACGATCAGGGGTGTCGATCCGTTTTGAAAAGTGGGGGGACCAATCGAATGCAAATGACCCATCCTAAGGGGAGCGCCACCATCGGTTGGCTGCGGAGCGCACAAACAAAAATTTAAAATCTTCATTCATTCCAGACGCCGACATGACACACTTGCCAGCGCAATAGACCCCATCTACATGGGTGATTTAAGTAAAAGACAAAAGTTGTCATTATTCTACTAAGATGTTTACTGGATATCAACATGGTATGTTTTAATTACCTTTTCACTTCTACTCTGGCTTTGTTTGCGTGGTGGGATCAAAGGGCAAAGCCATAGGCGTTGGGACATTCAAACTTAGGAGCATAAATGTTGTGCTCCGAATCTTCCAAGTCATTCATTGGAAACTACCAGCCGCACGAAGCGCGGGAATTTTTTTTTTGGCATGTTTTCCCGGCATTTCATCGAAAAAAAGCTGCGCAACTTCAATTTTTTCCCTTTTTTCACTTTTTCCTTCCAATTTTTCCATCCACGAATTTCCCTGCCGGATATTCAGCTGAGAGAAATTGGGAGTGGGGAGTCCGCCCCAAAGTTTCAATGAAAATCTTCAGGTGAACAAATGATTCGAGCATTAAACAAATCGCATATGGAAGAAAAAACGAAGAAAAATGAGAAAAACGCCATGTGGGGTCATCGCAACCGAGCTTTCAATTCGGGGGGGGGGACCTCCTGCTCCCTCTGGCTACGCCGCTGTGCACGAGGCTGTTTCCGCTAGCAGGTTAGGGTCATACCAATCAATACGATTAGGTCCTACATGGGCGTACCGGGCTTACTAGCGAAGTCAATTGACAGCTGAAACATATGAAGGAAAGAGCCCACATATGAGAACAGATTGTATGAGTATAATTTTTTAAACCGTTCAGTTTTCTTTTGAGTAATATCTTTTCTGGCGTCCTCCCGCTCGAATTTTCCCCGATACTTTGCCACGCCCGAGTTACTGCCACTCCTAAGTGTTGCCCAAATCTTGCAGGTATAGTCCGTGATTAAACCGCCTCTGGGAAGTGTAGGTATCTCCGTCTCAGTTTTCATTCAGCAACGTAGCGCCGAAGCCCACCGGTGCAGCAGCTCGTACATATAGAAACGATGAAGAACTATTTACGGGTGGCCGGAACACGGGGCTTATCGGTGTTTTTTTTTTTTAATGTTCGAGCAGGCAACTGCAACATATAGGTATACAGTACGCACACAGAACGCAAGCGCGAATACATGCGAAGGGAACGCAAGATTAGAACATATTTGCTCTCATTGATGCAGGTCCATTGACTTAGGACGTATGGAGACTGCCTGCTATGGAACGGAAAAGCCTACGTCACAGAGTTCAATCGTTTGCCTGTGTTTTGAGTCACGTAGGTTCAATTTGAAATAACAAAGAATAATTAGATAATTATGCGTGTGTGTCCCTCAATATCGATGCTGGTCGCTTTCGTTGATATTTACGTGAATGCATCGTCCCGCGTCTCTGAATTTGGCAAACATCATTTAATTTATCATTAGGATACAAATAGTTTTAATTGAATTGCGAGTTAGGCCATTTCAAGGTTAATTTTCCCGGAAACAAGTATTTTTTTCGAAATAAAGTCGAGCGCGGCCGTAAACGTCTTGTTACCTGCGTCTTGTTACTTCGGAATTAATTGCAACAGTCTCGCCCACATAGTAGTTACTAACTGAGATAGTCAATGAGTTTCATCATTTCGACTACAACAATCTTAAGACCTCAAAATAGCCATAAAAAACGTTGTTCAAGTTTTATTTTGATACATTATTCACATTATTTGACCTTCATTGACCTCCGGTACTTTGCGTGGACCCTCAACCGTTTTTGCAATTCAACAGTTATCGGTACTAAGTGATGAGTTTTGTATTACAACAAGTATGGCACTTCCTGACTCTGATGACCTTTGAAATGAACTTGAAATTCTTGCTATGGGCCTACATTAATTTGCGATGTGGTGAATCCCAAAAATGTTAAGAATTTTTCGACGACTATATACATATATGAGATTCGATTTGCTACCGTAATAGTTACTGCAGATAATTTGCATATTCTTCAACAATGATTTTAATGTCCTCATAGTCGTAATAGAGTAAATCGAACAATGTCGATTCGATGGATCGACGAATAGACGGACTATAGAACACTTCAACGGACGTATGGACCATGCTGGAGTCGAGTCCTCTCATCCGAGTCCCGGGTCCGAGTCATCAGTATCCGAGTCCGAATCATTGGCTTCCGAGTCCGTCATAGTGTCCGAGTCCAGAGTCAGAGTCCCCGAGTCCTATGAAATTTGACCTGTACTATTCACAACTAAGGCATCCTCAGCAACCCTGTAATTGCTTAATTGTCTACCAGCAATGTTTTGAATGCAGCGGCCTACTATATCACAATGTACTAAACATAAAAAAGAGAGAGGATTGGGCTGGCCATACTTCATGACAGGTGCCAATATCTCATATTCTAATGAATCTAATCGAGGTTAATGGGGGTTGCATACCGAGATGCATAGGGCAATAACTGACTATACTACTTCGGGTGCAACACAATGAAGCGTCTTATAGGCATGGTGGGTGCATACAGGCAGCATCCAATATAACCTTTTCTTTTATAAATTTGAAAATTAAATTGTTGATTGCCATGCATATTAGCATTGAAAATAATGGAGGAATGACACTGCTCTCTTCCACATTATCTCTCTTTCCATGGATTTTTTTCTTCCTCACTGAACCCATCCCTCCTCTCCACTGTGAATCATTAATTTTAATCCCATACTTATCTACTGCCACGTTCCAACAGACACAAAACTGTTGTCGTGGATTTCCTTGCCAGAGCCTATAGGCTATGACTACTAAGGCCAACCAGAAACGCTTGTATACCCTTTTATTAGATATTGTTCCGTTTTACTAAAATTCCATAGCACACCTTGGAATCCAATATATCCTTGCCCTTCACTGTCCTTGCCCTTCCTTCTACTACTTTTGTGGAGAAGGAACAATTACCCTCCCCATTCCCAACTGAGTGTTTTTTCAATTCTGACAAGGTTGGGAAATACACAAAAGTAGTCAAATTTGACCTCGGTGACATCAAATGACCCTGACTTTTGTCAGGGACAAGAGTCCCCATTCCGGCAAGTGTCGTTACATAGGACAAATTTTAATTTTCGCGTAAATTATGCAAATTAGCGGGCTGTAGCATATATACAAAAGTCATATGGGTCACCAATGGATTTTGCCAGATTGCACCGTAAATCCCCAAATTTGGCCCAATGACCCCTGCTTGTTGGTAGGTATTGATTGATAGCTATTTTCAGACGTCGCTCTCACTCTTTTGACGCTCATATAAGCTTTGACGCAAGTTTGACCGGACCACACAAACATCGGAGGGGGGGGGGGGGCGTAGGGGCACAAGTAGAGGAGTCGGCAGTTCAAGTATAGCCAGTTATGCAGTATTGGTCCTGATTAGAGGTTTTTTCCACATGAACAACCTATTCTTCTCGAGCATGGCTCGTAATACGGGTCATCTGTCATTGACCCAGATGTTTAAAAGCTATCTTTTCTCTTGTCCTCTTAACGTTGGATTTTTTTTACAGAAACGAGTTTTTGGATTATATAAAGTGTTAAATTTATTTCTGAGTCCCTTTAGAAGGTTGTCATCATCAAACTGTTTTGCATTGTGTTGAAACCTGGTGGTGAATGGGAGGGGAGGGGGGGGGGTGGTAGGTAGGGTACTGTTCACGGTTGTGTTGGTTTTTGACTTTGAGCTCTGGGTCACCCGTGAGGGTGCCTTCAGTACCGCTACCGCTATGGTTGGGAACCGTTTTCCAAACAGGAGTTTTGCTTCACCGACCTCCCTTTATTTCAGGCTTACTTCCCAGGGAAACCTGTACGCGAGGCACTCCACACCTCACCCTCCTGCCATACACACATTGGTGGTACCTTTCTAATATGACTTAGATTTGGCCGTACTTTGTTTATAATGCCCATAAATAAATCATCAAAACTTGTCATAGGCTACTGGGAGTTAGGGTATGCATGACTACACTGAGAGCGTAATACCAGTACACATTGCAAGTTTCTAGGTGTGTCCTTGACAGCACCTGGAACCAGGATAACGATACACAAAACCATTGTTGACGATAGACATCATGGGTGATTGGAATATTATGTTTCAATAACTGCAGTTGGCACAAGACAATTAGTCTGTCCCGGTAAATTGTGTGGTATAATGAAAGGTGCACTATTGGGATTCATATCCAGGGTATTTACATAATTACCTACCCAACCATTACTTGGGTGGCATCTGAAGGTGCAGGTTTCTCAAATTGGGTATAACATACACCGCTGCCTGGGGATAAATATCGGTACTGGCACAATATGTCCATATTTTTTATCCTTGCACAGCATCTTAATTCGATGAGTGGCAGGTGGCCCACAAATATGCATAATTCCAACGACATATAGGGCTCCCCTGCATAACGACCTACATGTCAGTTCGCCTAGCGAAGAACTTTCCATTACAACATCCCTCTAAAATATTTGTTGCTAAGAATATCAATGTCACACGTCAAGTTTAACAACATTCCTGTATATTGGGCTGTCTTGACTTTTTCCCACATGTTGCATTTCCTTGAGTAAGCTCTGATAGGAGTGCTGTCGTCATCAGTCTAAAAAATTTTTTTTCACATTATTGTTGTCTCAACAAGACGAATCGGTCATTACAAAAAATAAACACTCATGTCACCCAGTCAAAGGTCCAACGAGGTCAAAAGGTCATAGTAGGTCACCAGATTAGTTCGCCCATAGAGAACAAACTTTCCATCCACGTGCATCCCCTCTAAAAATGTTTCTGCCAAGATATATAAGGATTGTCCTATGGTGACCTTAAGACCTGCCTAACACCAAAACTAAGTCGGGTCCTCCTCACACACGTGCAACCCACATACAAAATTTGAACTTGTTACATGCTTGCGTTCGTTAGATATCGTGCTACAAGCTTTTCAACTTTTGTCCTCCCGTGACCTTGAATGACCTTGAAAACTGGCCAACCAAAAAAAATAGGGGTCATCCTCTCAAATTTCAAACAACATGTGGGATCCCATGCATCCCGACCTGCTTGCAGTTTCCCTGGACGACCAATCTTCCCATTACAAAACCATCCTTCTGAATGTTTTGTTGCCAAATTCCATGTCAAACATCAAATTTAGCAAAGCCAACATTCCAATGTTTTAGGCTGACTTGACCTTCCACACATGAGCATTCCTTGAGATAGCTTGTGATATGAGTGTTGTATTACATTGTCTAATATTCCTTTATAGTTTTGTCTCAACAAGACGAATCTGGTCATCACTAAAATGCACCCCATGTAGCAAGGTCGAGAGGTGGTCAAAAGTGTCAAATGAGGTCAAATAGGTCACCAGATGTAGATCTCCCAGACGAACAAAAATTTCCAATACAACATCCCTTAAATGTTTCGTTGCCAAGAAATATAAAGATTGTCCTATAGTGGACCTTAATTACCTTGACCGTACACCAAACCAAACCAATAGGGTTTCTATCCTCACCATATACTTGCAACCCACATACCTAATATGACTTGATACATGCGTGTTCGTTATATATCGTGCTGATAAGCTTTCTGAAGTTTGCCCTCTCGTGACCTTTTTTGGGGAAAAAAAAATGGGGGAAAGACCTTGAACTGGCACCAAAAACAATAGCGGTCAGCCCTCTATATGTCCAACCCACATACCTAATATTTTAACTTTAAAATGTCTTGCGTGATTCTTCAGATTCGTGCTGACAATGGTGCCATATACACACACAAACCCGGCACACCCCCAACACAAGCATACGCACGGTGCGTGACTGCATAGATTCCTTTTGCCTTCGGCAAGTAAAGAATCATAAAACTAGCTGACGCATATCGATCGAAAGATATCGAAAGTGTTACTGCGAAGGTTTCGGCAGGGCAAAAATCAATTGCGCCTGAAAAAATCACAGAGAATTAAAACCATTTGCCAGTAACTTCCCCCAAGATCTATTCACTACACGAAAAGTGTGAGTACCCACTGCTAATTTACGATATCAAATTATGAAAAGCACATGGTTACCTGTTTAAGAAAATATCATAACGTACACTGGCACAATTGAAATTAAAGCTATAGGCTATAAAATCTTCCCCTAAAACGTTCGTAATTCGAGGAAATGAGTATTCCCAGGTTGTGGTACTGTTCGTGTTTGGTACCATTATACAACCGTAACAATGTTGTAACGTTCGTAAGTAGGTATCATTTTTATTCGATTCGTTTCCAAAAAAAATATGGTATATTGTCAGCGGATTAACAATTTGTCGTATTGTATAGTAACTTTCCGGCACAATGTATATCTTTTCGCTCTAATGTATTTGTTATCCCATTAAATTGATGACATGTGACTGTGAAACATGCGAGCGTGTGAAAGTGATGTAATTTCCCTCCTGATTTAGACACCGGACAGTCGGAAGTACATGGGAAAAACTTTTCGGCCACAAGCGTTGTGTGTTTTATTTTGGTTTCTTGTACGATTGTCAAAATCAAGTTCTGTATTCGAGAAGAAAAACAGAGGACTCGGACCAGGACTCGGACCGGGTCCCCGAGTCCTTTGGTGTCGAATTCCGAGTCCGAGTCATTGAACTTCGACGTCCGAGTCCGAGTCCTTGAAAAGTAGGGACTCGAGTCCGGACTCGAGTCCGAGTCACGACTCGGGTCCTCCAGCACTGGTATGGACAGACCGGAAGAGAGAAGTAGGTATTGTGAATTACTTCGAGAGCGTTTGTCAATATAAATCATCTTGACGGCTTATGGAGTACGATGTAACACACACACCGTTCCAGTATTCGCGTCCCTTCATGCAATTATTTATACAGAAAGAAATCCCTCGTCTTGTCGATCCTACAGTGTAAAAGCCGTAGCTACCGCGACAGTTACGATTAGGCTTGGCAAACGCCAGGGGGACGCACTAGGAATCTCCGATAGTAGAATTGTGACATCCCGGACGGGGGAAAGACAGACTGTCCAACCTCCCCCACCCCCCCGAACCTCACCCTGCTGCGTGACCCCAACACAACTGAAATTGTGGTCTAATGTTAGCGGACTGTGTCTTCAATCGCACCTGGCGTCGCCCGGCATTACACCCTCCAGTTGTTTCTATATGTATCAGTGGTGTAGCTCTCCCAGTCAGTCTAAATTAGATGCAAGAATTTTCTGCTTTTTAAAAGTCAAATTATGCTTTGTTCTGCTTTTTAGGAACCAAATTCCGCTTTATTCGCTTTTAAAACGTCCTGGTATTGAGGTTGGCCACCGCTGACGTTGAGCTAAACCCTGATGCACGATTAGCGTACAGTAGAACTGGGCATTCGCACGTGTTCGGTTCCATCGGGAAGAATCTACAGTGATGCAACTCCTGCCTTGCCAAACACATAATGTGATTCGGATTATAGTTAGAAAATGGGACCAGTAAAAATCAAACTTGATAACAAGTAACACGTAACAATAGAATGGTCTTGATCTCATTGGCAGCAGGTTCTGTGCAGGGCGCAACAAACTTTCGGCCACAGTTTTCGGCGATGATGCAAAATTCGAGGTAATAATGGCAAAGCCCCCGGGTTTACGAGTCACGTAGCCTACTACAGTACACGGCCGGATGCCATGATAGTGGCGTGAAATGAAACGATGTTTTCGTTGAATTTTAACATGGAAATAATGGATGGTAAAGGATTTACAGCAGCAACGATGTGGCTGCGTGATTGCCATTTTTGAATTTATCATGATATTTGTGCATTTTTCAAGGAATTATCGCTAAATTTAAAGGGTTTTTTCTTTTCAAGCAGCATCATGCTTCCGCGTTAAACTCAAATAATACAGAAGTCCGCGATTTTTGCGGATTTTCCGCGATGCGGAAAATTCTTGACACTGTCTAATTGAACTCTGCTGTTCTGCTTTAATCTGCAGCGGCCATCACGTCATTTCTCAGCTTTGTCAATGGTAACTGTAATAACGCCTGCAGTACATACACGCAGACCGCGTGGAGATCGTAGTTAAAATAAATGTCGCCTGTAACGTCACTGTGTAGTGGCAAGTACGGCGGTAAGGAGACGACATACTGGTTGGAAGTTGCTATGATAAGGAGCTGAACTGATGCGATTAGTCATTTCAACTCGCGTGTCTTTTCGCTACTACCGTAGGAAAGCCTTTTTATAGTCCGCAAGACTCGATGGCGGGTCACGTCCGGCCGTACCTGTAGGTGGAGTAGTACTGAGTAGCTATAGCTTAACCTTCGATGTTTTGCTGGGTCATAAGTGATTCATCGAGTCTGGAGCAAGAGCTACTGAAATGATGAATTCGCACAAGAAAATCTCGACCGATTTTTTTTCCCCGGTAGGGGGACAGAGCTATCTGACAAGTTCCCCCCCCCCTTCCCTCCGCTGGTGCCGACTTGCATATGAATACTAATTTGCACAAATGAAACTGTTACCTAAAATTTGTAAAGTTAAATATTAAAATGTACACATTTTTTTTCATTGAAAATTTATTTATTTATTCATTTCTCGATCAGTGGACTCGATGGCAGTCATGACATTGTGTGTCAGTGAGCACCGGGATACCTGACCACACCTGAAGGGATCCAAACCATACTGTTGCATATGTCTGTGCAAACTGAACGATGAAACGATCATTATGTTGGGAGAAGAACAAGGTTCTTTTGAGTGAACAGCGGAGTTCAGAAACCTTCGAAGTTCAGAATGATTGGTCTAATCGAGATGAAATCCGGTCTACGCACAAAAATTATCTGTTTTTTTATAGAGGGATCCGCAATTTGTAGTAGGAAAACCTGAGGAGCATTATTTTTACAACCACTCTGGATTCCGTGTATGCATTCCTAGTAGTACCCATTCATTCAATTCTCAAGTCGAGACGATCAGTGGCGACCCACGGGGGAGGGGGGTGGGCTTAAACCAACCCCCACCTCATGTTTATGACCCAAGTGATAAAAAAAATTGCAACAAAAAACTGATTTTTTTTCGGCAGTTCAGTATGTTTTGCAGCTGTTAATAGCAAATATGGCCGCGCTGTGTCTAGGGGCCCATTTTAAATTGTATTTATTTGCCAAATCTCCGATTCAGCCAAAATTTGCCAATAGTGACTTTCACAAAATTTACACTTCTGACCAAAATTCACCCAGACAAGTCTCTCGGTACGCTGCATGCGAGAAGGTAAACGTATAGGTACAAAAAACGTAATTGGGGGGCACACTTCTATGTCACGGGACAACAAATAGTTCAATTCCGATATTCTAAAAACTTGTGTCAAAAATATTTAACTCGATCACGTCAGGGGACATAAGTCGCAACTACGCCAAAGCAATTACACCCACAATCAAATCATCTCATGTAATTTGAAAACCTGCAAACTAAATGATACATTACAGTTCTCTGAAAGGTCGTCGAAATATCAGAAAGTAAGAGCCATCGTCGAGCGCAAGAAGAGTGTCTTACTTCCCCCGCCGACCTGTTGTTTGTGGTACCCGGGCACATAAGGTACTGTACCCACTTTAACTGGACTTGGAAGATATACTATGTGCGCTCGGAATTCCACGTTTCCCCAAAAGGCATGATGCTCTTAGGTCATGATTTCCACTGTTTTAGGAATCAAATTGCCGGTGCCATACTGACTTTTCAAGCTGCCATTGAATGGCATGGCTGATGATTTCGGCTTGAACAATTGCAAAGATTGTTGAAACTTGGTCCGCACGTTCACGTTTCGGGGTCATTGAACGAAAGATCGATTGGGGTCCAATTAGTAGGACTAATGTCCTGAACATTCTTGATTGGGCTATTGTATTCTAACCTGGGGTGCCCGTCCGTCTAATTTCGTTTCGTACCACTTAGACACATTCTGTTATCTTCGGAATTTACAAAGATTATTGTTGAAATAGTCCTTCCAAGTTCCTCCATAATCGCCAAAAGAAAAAAAAGAAAAGGTCGAAGGTCCCGGAAGTTAGCATATTCTTTAAGGAAGGACGTATTTCCAAAGTCATTCCCTTGATGTTGGCCCATCAGTATGGACAAAAAAACACATCGCGTCTGGGGTCCTTTATCATAATTTAGAAGACAGTCCTGGGCTCTCCGTATGGGCATGAAAAAGAAAGTCTGTCTATGCATATCGGTAGTCAACGATTTGTCCGCGATTCCGCTCCTTCATAGGTGGACTGTTTCTTTAGGTTATGTTGGACACATTCGTAGAAATAAAAGTCATATGTAAAAGGTTTCTCAATTTTTGTATGTATAACTGTGGAGATTCTTGAGGCTCTTGGGTGAGTGAACAGACGCAGATAATTATGCTGTTCGATGTTTCAATGTGTTGTGGACAACGATGTGTGCCTGCTAAGTTGTACGGCTGTGTTTACTAACGGGCAACTCGAGAGTTCTGTTGGAAGTCCACCAACAGACCAACATAGCATGGGATGAAGAATACTACCTATTCGTCCGACTCATGGAGAATACTGTCAACGGAATAACAGGTATGCCTAATGTCACTTATAGGCCTCCTAAGATACCCCCCCCCGCCCTTACACACACACAGCCACACACCCACTACCCGAAGACACCGGAAGCGTAGCCATTCTCTTGAGCGCATTTCACGAGACAGCTAACAGGGGGAAAGAAGGCCATTGGTAAATAGCATGTTGTTTTCCGCGTACGTTTACCATGGTTATACGGCACCATCCCATCGATATCCAATTTTAAGAGGCGTTTTCGCCACAATTTTGTATTACGTGTGAGAAGTTACTTTGATTCTCTGCCACTTTTTCCAAAATAATTTTTCTCATAACACATGCAGGTTAGACTACATAGTATACCTGATAGTCCCGGACAAGCCCGTGGGTATCTGTATCGTAAGTTACTGCCAATAAACTCCTCAGTGGGATATAACTGTTGCAGGTGGCCGTACACAACCAGAAAAATCAAAGATAATGGTCTCCTCTCAATAAGGCAGAGAGCTGCAATCTTCTTCAGTTTTGATTTAAAAGCGCCGGTTAGATTGCTTCTCTAGTACACACTTGCCAAGATTCCAGTCTGCAAAGGTTCTCGGTACGAAGGAGAAGTTGTAAACATCCTTGGAAGATGTTGGGTGAACAAATAAAGTAGCAGCTGATCTCGATGTAGCAGCCCCTCTCCCTTGAGTAGTTGTCGGTATGAGTGGTATCAATCGGCAATAGTGCGTGAACTGCTTTGTAGTAGTAAGCCTAGAAACGGCACGCCGCTCTTCCAGAGGCTCCAACCAATCTTGGCGATCATAGACGAGACACTGGTTTTTCTAGTATATCTCTGCCGACAATCTAGAGGCTCTCCGCTGAATGGCCTCACGTCTATTTCTCTATCTTGATGGTACAGGGTACGGGTCCCAAATGCTGGCACAGTACTCAGCTTAGGCCTAACTAAGTTTTTGTAGGTGTCTCCTTTGACTGCTGGGAGCAGCTATACAGTTTCTCCTGAGGAAGACCAATACTTATTTGCCTTAGATACTTTGGTGTTGATTGTTTCGCCCAACTCATTCCCCCTCGTTGTTTATTCTAACCCCAAGATAGACTGGCTTTCTACAGATTCAAGAGGCCTGTCATTCATCCGATAAGTTGTATACCGAGATTTCTCTTGTGGGGTGTAATATGCATCGAGTAGCATTTGTCGAGATTAAATTTCATCGGTTTAGTCCTTCTCCCATTTACAAAGTTTGTCCATATCCTTCTGTAATTCCAGTCCGTCGTTCTCATCTTTAATTTCCCGGTACCGGATTACAGTCATCGGCGAGTAGGGCGGACCTGAGATGTTATTCCTTTTGAGAGGTTATTCAGGTATGTAATGAAGAGTAGCGGTCCAAGTACCGTTCCCTGTGGGACACCGGATGTTACAGTGATAGCTAACGGTGAAACACCCTCTAGAACCACCTGTTGTGAGTGTTTGTAAGAACACTGTCAATTTAGCTGAGAAATGGTCCAGTGATCCCTGTTTGTTTTGAGCTTCATAAGTAGCCTTTGATGTGGGTACAAGTCAAAAGCCTTTCGACAGTCCATAATGGTAACATCCGCTTGTCCTTGTTTATTGAGAATTTCCGCAAAGTTGTGTATGGTAATGCCCGCTGGGTTTCGCATTAACGCCCCTTACGGAATCCATTCGTTTCGTCGTTCAAGACACTATTATTCTCAAATGACTCATGATATTGGGTGTGAAGTATATGTTCCAGAAGCTTACACGGGATAGAGGTTAATGACACAGGCCTGTAGTTTGAAGGGACTGAGCGGTTTCCTTTTTGAATATTGGTGACAAATTTGCGTTGAGCCAGTCTCCTGGTAATCCCCAGTAACAATAAGGACTTCTGTAAATCGCTGCAAATAGGGGCAATGCTGTGTGCACACTCAAATCACGACCGTTAGAGTAATATTATCTACCGGGTGCTTTTATGTGGTTTCAGATCTTTTAGGAGTTTCAAAATACCCTCAGTAGTAACATGATTGGGGATTTTGATGAATCAGATTGTCCACTGCAGGAATGTTCGTAAGGTCTTCCTTGGTGAAAACAGACTGGAACTGTTTATTCAAAATGTCCGCTTTTTCAGATGCGGTGGTAGCAGTGCCATTCTCGGTGATAAGGGCAGGAACACCAGTCGAGCTCTCCCTCAAACTTTTATATAGATCCAGACATGTCTTGGTGTTGTTACTACTTGCAAGATTTTCGCCAAATTTAGTAAAAAGCGGACACTGCTTCTTGATTGAACGTTACCTAGCTACACGTGATAGAACAGTTTCGCAGAACTAATGCGGGCCAGGTAGATTATTTCCAGCGAAATGTTCCGTTCGAGTGATTACTCGACACGAAAATGGCCGTATAGCAGGATTTAGACCTCGCTAGTTTTGACAGTGACCTTCATCGTTGCATGTTGCTTCGAGTATATGAACTTGTTGATAGCGCTGGTAGTATGGAACTGCGTATGAATGCATGCATCAGTTACGTACTGCATCATTGTGTCCGCTTTCTAGCCCTGTCCTATAGTGTTTACAAATCACCGCTTATACAATATCTTCTCAATGATATACTCCAATAGGGGGAATCGCTTCACCAGAAGGGGCAGGTCTTCAACGGTATCTCCTTTGTTCTGAGCAAGGGGGGTATCGGGAACCGAGAACCGGGGAAGTAGGATCATCGAGTCCAATGTCAGGCCGAACGATCGCTCCGTTTGATCCGAGTTACATGGGTCAGGCCAGGTGCCATTGTATTATCAGACTTCCTTTCCTTCTTACCGGCGGAGCTCGCTGCAACTCAACAATGTAATAAAGACCCTTCCATAATTTGGCTAACTTTCTCTTCGTTTGACCGGTTTTTTTCACAATAACCGAGTGTACAAATAAACCGTAATCGCCAACATAAAATTGGGTATTCGTGGCTTTTCTGTCAAACTTAGTTTTCATCGATTTCTGCCTTGATTCTATAAATCCGTGGCTACCAGGCGCGCTTGTTCTAACCCATATACCACATCGCCAATGAACATTGCAACATTTTGGGAGAGATCATTTGGGATTTTCATAGCGTTCCCATTTGAAAAACGGGGGTGACGTCCGTGCACCAGGAAGTAGGGAGAGTACGATTTCCTGTTCAAAAGTCAAAACACGGGGTTGTTTATAAGCAACTGGGGTAAGGGGAGAGCAGTCTATCCCAAGCATTATGATCTTCCATCCAGATATTTTCCCAATGAATTAAGGATGACAGACATCATTCTCTCACTTTGGACCATTTGCTTATGGGTGGTAGGATTTGGTTGGGTTTTTAGTTACCGCAAGTAATTTGCACACCTCACTCACAATCTTGGAGAGCAAGTTTGTCCCCCTATCATAATGAAGAGACTCGGGGGAGCCAGTCGACAAATTATTCTATCAATGAATGCCGTCGCAATGGTACGCGCTGTCATATCAGGAATTGGGACCAATTTCAAGTACTTAGTGAACGAGTCACCAATACATCCAGGAAACATACCTGTTATCCTACTCCATGACAAATGGGGATTGCCCTAAAATCTGTGGGCTCAAACGTTGAATGTCCTGTTACGGGTAGGGGGTGAATGTTTGCCTCGCCAGGATACGTAGGACGATTGCCGTTGGTTACACCGGGTTTTACAAAAATTTTACCCATTCAACGATATCCTTTGTACATTCCCTTCCAGTAAACCGATATCTGGCTTTCTCATTTGTCCTAGAACTTGCCGAAATGGCCGCCCGTCACCCGGAGCAGTCGTGCAGCACCTCTGTTAGCACTGTATTCACGAGGGCCCGAGGTACAACAACTGAATAACCTGGCTGGCTTGGGTTTGTCGGTCGTCCGTTCTTACCGTCAGACACACGGTACAAAACCTGGCCGTCAATAAAATACTGGGGGCATTCCAAAAGCAGAGTACGACATTCGTTTCTCGTCTTTGGCAAAACTGATTTCTCTAGATTCCATCATGTTGTTAACATGGCATCATTTCTCTGGTTTGCGCACTAACAAGTCTCTACTATCAATGCCGCATTCGACAGATGGTAGTCGGGTTTGGCAAGGTTGGGGCGGCGACTGTGCTCAAACCTACACCACCGGGCTCTTGTGTCGTACGTACCGTCGACTTAGTGCCTCCGCCTTAAGAGTTAACCCTCCCTGGAAGGTATATCACCTCAAAGTCAAAGACTGGAGGAAGACTATCCACCTGGCAACATACCAGAACGGCTCTTTCATCGAAATTACCCACTGTAAGGCACTGTGATCACCACACCGGAAAAATGCACTTGTCTTTCTAGGTGACATTAAAGGCTTAATCCCATATACCAAATGGCGAGACTTCCTTACTGTTTATCCCCGTAGTTTTTTTTCGCCCATTTAGAGACCTTCCCGCCATAGGAATACGCTTTCATGTTTCCATCCTGCACCTGTGTCAGAACAACCCCCCAAGCAACCCACTAGCATCTGTGTACAAAGTATATGGGATATCTTAGTATACCCCAAAATTTGGCGGATTAACCAGGGCCATTCTAATTGACCAAAGGCACCTTCACAGATCATTCCACACAAACTTTGCATTTCGTTTGGTCAACGACGTAGAGGTATGGCAATTTTTTGAGTAATTATGGAATAAATTTACGGTATAGCCTGAACCCAATGAATGAACGCATTCCTTTGTCGTTTTGGGGGTTGAATACTCGGTCACTGCTCGCACTTTGTCGGGATCTTGGGAGATACCTTTGGACGATACCACGTGACCAGATAACGAATCTCAGATTTTGCAAACTTACATTGCAGTTTCAACTTCAAATTTGCTTGTCTTAGCCGCTCAAACACCATCGAATATGTTCTATGTGGTCTGAAGGTTATATAAATAATAATGATATCTTCCATGTACACTAAGCAGGACTTCCAAGTTAACCCCCTAGAACCATCTCCATAACTCTCTGAAATGTGCCGGACTATTTTTTAGACCCCTTGTAAACGCTTATACTGAAATAACCCAGGTGACACGAAAAGCGGATATGGGCTCCTTGGGTTATTGGCTCCCCACACTGTCTAAGGATTCCTCTCCCCGTCCCGGAGGGGATGGGCACCACCGTTTGAGTAACGAACGCATTGAGCCGATAATCAAACAACAAAAGCGTATTCCGTGGTTTTTTTTTTTTTTTTTACTAACCAAGGCACGGGGCCGCCCACGGGCTGACAGAACGCTTCAATGATATCTTGCTCTATCATATATCATTCGTATGGGGTTTCCATACACCTTTTGTTTGGGTTTAACCTATAGGATCGTTGGCGAATTGGTTTCTGATCCCCATCTACAGTTATTTTCATGCGCGATTGTTCAACATAAACCCAATTCCTCCCCCTCCGCCCACCCCGACAAAAATCCTGATATCATCTACAATTGGATTCAATGCTTGTTCTGCGTTTCTTCAGGTCATCTCTTCAGAAAATGTTTGGGCCAATTCGGGTCGGTGTTCAGCGGTCATTCTACAATCACTTTCGGGTTACTGTCTGAACTCAAGGGGGAAAGTATGTGGTCGGCGGAAGACATTGCAATTGGCTATCTGAAACCCCCAGAAAGTGAAACTGCCTCGTCCAGATTTGTTCAACATCCTACAAAAAACAGGTTCCCTATCCTTGAACTCTAATGAGGACTTTCGCTAACCATTTACAATCATCCAATCGAATCACAATGTGTAAACCCTACTGCCCCCCCATTTGGTGTGCTGCGTGCGCTCCGTTTTCTTCTCTTTCTGTCTTCGGGATTTCTTCTCTTATCCCTTGCTCTTACCTACCCTTCTGACCACGGGGGTATATCAACAGTTTCCCGTCAACAACACTGATGATTACGGGGAAGCCCGTCACGTTGATAAACATACCATTGACGTTGAATTTCAACGAAACTAACTCCGTTAGCCTTCATGAAATCAACGATGATGAAATCGGTATGGAGTTCCTGTGCCAAGTGCATTTTGAGAATCAGAGATTTAATTTTGTATTCTTATTCTTGCATCCGCACTATACACACCGCACCGAGGATACTTTGTTGTTTGCTGTGTTGATATATTTTATATCAGAGTTGAACATTTTGGTTTTCCGAAAGTTTGTGGCAATTTCACACATGATATCAGCGTGTGCTACAGACACATCCCCCAGTATCAATCTGCAAACAAGTTGTGCCATTTATCCCATTTGATATAGTTATCAACTTAAGCCAGGGGTTCCAAGTATCGTACCTGCCTCCCGCGCTTTAACCCAACCGAGGGTGCTTCCCGATCATGGTTGGGGAAATTTTCTCCCCCAATTGGCTTGGTCCTGTCGTTTAAATAGCCGCTCGTGCTCTTCCCCTACCCCGAAACCCCGAACGATTACGACAAAATCGGGCAATGTGCCAGTTTACGCACATTCTCAACAAGTTGGCCTATTTTGGTCAAATTCCGTTCTACGGGAGGAAATAGGAGAGGATTAGCAATTGGGGTCGGTGTGACCCTCCTCAAACATACTTACAAATACCTTATTTGATGGTTATGTCTGGTACTGGGGGTGGTAATTGTCGAGACTCTTGCGAAAGTTCCTGATTCTTTTTCTTCTGGCTAGAGAGTTTCCTGAAGAATTTCGTCTGCTCGAACTCGGTGACCTCTGTTCTTCCGCATAGAGCAGCCTCTCCCCTTCCTACGATCCAAGCCCCGAGATTATCGTCCGTTCGTCTCTCAGAGTCACAAGCAGCAACTGGTTGAATGCCTCTCCCCTGGTCCACTTGCTTGGCTGGCAATCGCTGTACATTACTAGCTGCCAGAGCCCCCGCTGGTATCTGTTGGCCAAAACACCGAGACGGACATAGAGGTTACGTCGCTTGCCTGACCTACCGCGACAGACTCGGCGCTATTCGTTCCGCTGAAACCGCTTCCTCCCTCTTTTCGCACCCTCTTAATAACGAACATCCTCTGGGGTGTAAGTGCCCTCTGACCAGCGCGTCCGTCTTCTCTTCCCCCCCCCCCCCTCCCCAGCCTCTACAACGACGCTCTTTCCAGGACGACAGTTCAATGATTCCCCATGTTCCATTCTTCTATCCCACAGTTGATACTCCTGTTAACCATTTGGGAACAACGAGCTGAAATGATTTTCAAAGGCCGGATAAGCGAGCTCTGGTCTGCTTCCGTTTTTTTTGCGGAATGTTCGTCCGCCAAATGTTGGTCACTTCCCACCAATAGCATATCCTTGCTCGGGGATTTGCTCGTCGGCGATTTTTGACAAAGTCACGCAAGATTCAAATCGTGTTCAGCCATAAAAATGGATTCCTCATCCTGCATGCCATTAAATTTATCTGGTGAAAAACTTCGCCTGTTGAAACTGTGTCGACTTTTCCATTAACGGGTTCGCAAGGTTATCGGAACGGGCTTTACTCCTTAGGTAATATGTCAAGTTGTACACTTAGTTTTCATCGATTTCTGCCCCGCTCCTCCACCATATGTTACGGGGTTAAGCGTCACACACACAATAATGGAAGTTACAACAGAAATCAATAACTGCTTCCTTTACGACTGTCATGGTTCTCCCCCTCGCCCACACCGACTAACTAACTCCGCCACCCCACCCGAACAAGCCTTACAACTGTACAAACATTTTTAAAAATAACACAATAGCCAAACCATAACAACGGACACAAACACAAACGTTAATCCTTGGCTCAATGGACGCTCGACCGCGGAAGCCTGCCGCTCAAGCTTAAAGACTTGAGGCAACAGCAGACGAGCATGCGTACAAAAATGCGGAATTACAGATAGTCACGTGGAACATCAACCTCTCCACCAAAAAGGGCGAATTGCTCATGAGCGAAACACTTACTATTACAGGCAAATATCATTCTACCCAAAAAATTATCGGTGAAATCGAATATTCAATTCAAAAATACATACAAAATATAGAATTTGCAACATCGAAACACAAAAAAGAAAGCTAAATGATATTAATATGCCAAATATTCGGCAAAACTGATAGTTAAAACATTAAACTATAGACCCGCACTACGACTCCTTTGGTACGTCGGTATTAGTGTATGCGGGAATTTCTAACATAATTTTACATAAACATCAGTCAAGTCGTTGAACGTGACCCATGAATTGAAACGAGCGAAAAATGACTTCCATTTACCCGATACGATCCCCCCGCGATTCATCGTTAGTATGGACGCTCGAACCGCATGCTCGTCAAGCAAGACTTCTGGGGCAACATCAGATCGAGCATGCGGACAGCGTATTACATATAGACGTGTGACAATAGGATCGGAGGTCAGCGACGTGCCGGCCTGGGAAATCTTGAAATCCTGCTTGAATTCAGTTTATTTGAAAAGTCGATCGATCCCTAATATACTTGTACACACCATACATGACCATTTGAGTGCAGTCTCTCTGTATTTTGCTATTGGATATAAAAAAAATTGTGCCGTCATGGCGGGACCAGTATACGATATATCACATTCATTTTAATGTAACATAATGTTACCAACACGAAACTAGGGGACGTCATACAACGAAGGGGAACGCTATAAAACGAACATCCACATCTAAGTGTAGATCTGCTTTTGTGCAATTCAGGAACCAAAGTGACTCATTTTGATAGAAGGTTGTATAATTTTGCCTATTTCTACCAAGGATCGAGCTTGAGATGCGGGATGGGTTGCCTAGTGGTAAAAATTCTTTCGACCTCATCTCTGGTCGCTCCTGCAAATTGGAAGTTATCCTTTTCGTGAAACTGCGATGTTCCACATTCGTGCCCGCTCATCCGCACTACGGAATCTAGCTGACTTAAACCAAAACTGAACACGGCTAATGTATGGACAGATTCCTGTGAGGGTGTGATGTCAATAGGCCTCGTACAAAGGAACGTTGGAATATTTATAATCAATAATTCCCTGACAATTCCCTGAAATATTCCATGCCACTCCAAGGTTTCGCAAAGATCGTCTGGAGCTAGCGACTCCCATGGGGGAGTGTTGTATAGAAGTGAACAACAGGCTATTGCCCAGGGGAATTGAACCAAGCATCTTGATCAACCAAATTGTGAGAGCAAGTGGGTCAGCTCCATGTTTAAGGGTATCATGACCAGTCTACATTGGGGAATTCTATCGTTCACAAGAACACAGACACAGAATATCTTCAGTCCCGAGCTATCTCCTTGCAACAAATTTCCCAACAGGCATCAATATGGGTAATTGGTGGACTTCATACCTTCAGATATAAACTGGGGCACATCACGCTTACCCCAGGGGGACGTTATCCTGGCCCCATAGGAAAAATGGTTACCTTCATTGCCGCGCAGGACCATGAACCTTCATCAAATAGTGGATAACCAACAAGGGAAAGTAGACATACTTGGACATGGTTTTACAAAGCACCCATCATTTTTTGACCAATGTAAAGGTGTCTCCGGGCATTAGCGACCATGACTCAATTACTGTCACAGCCTCTATATATCCAAAACTTGTCATAGCCCAAGAGGAGGTGTTATATACTCAAAGGCCACTTGATGAAATAGTCTGAATCGGAGTCACTAAACGATCATCTCACAGATGAATTTCTGCGGATTTCAGATATAGGACACCGTCTGGTCCCTTTTACGGACACTATCCCGCAAGACCATGGATAAGCATATGCCATCTAGAATGACCCGTGGTAACGTAAGACTCCATGGATGGACCGATTAGTCTGAGGAAGAAGTGTAATAAGCAGCGCAACTCTATTCCCCTGCCCGAGATCGGAGATTTTGAACAATGGACAAGTTAAAATAGCTTAGAGGAAATTGATAATGCACTCAAGAAATTATGCAGGACAATCAGGAGCATTTGTGACACCTGTGTTAGTAACAATACAAACCATTTTGGCGCTACATTAAATCCATTCGGCCGTGTGAAAGCTTTGGTATGGGACCCTTAAGACTCTGACCGCCTGTTTATAGTGCCAAAGAGAAAGCTGCAACTCTCAATTCCCAGTTCTGTTCAGTCTTCACAAGAGAATCAACAGGACTACCCAACCTCGGAGGGCAGGCGTTTTCCTGAATGCCAATCATCACTGTCACCCCCCTGGTATTGGAAAAACTCCAGAAGGCTCTTGAAGTCCACAAGGATCAGGCCCAGACGGTATCCCTGCAAGGATCCTTAAACTGTTTTGACCCATAGCACCCACCTACAGAGTTTTAGAAATCCATCTCTACTGGTTTGGCCGTCCCAGAGGACTGGCGATTGGAAATGTCACACCAGTCTTCAAAAAAGGAGACCGCTCAGACCATCAAATTCAGTGCCAGTTTGCTCACAAGTATAGGTCTGATGCAGTTGGAAAACATATTGTTGGTAGTAATGTCATGTCGCATTCTGACAATCATAACATACTGAATGAGAATCAACATGGATTCGGCGGGGTAGATCCTGCGAGACTCAAAAACTAGCGGTTTGGTAAAAGGACCTATCACGTATCCTCGAAAAGCAGGGTCAGTGGATTTTGTCTTAAGGACGTCAGCAAGGTTTTTGCTTATGGTGCCCCCACCGACGCTTGTTTAATGAAGTTGGGAACAATTGGCATTAAAAAATAATATAACTTGGATTCAAAATTTCCTGTCTGGAAGGTCACAGAAGGTTAATTATGAGAGAATCATCGCTAAGCTCTCCAGTGATTTTGGTGTACCCAAGGAACAGTTCTCGATCCACTGCCTTTTTTTTTGGCCTATATCAATGATCTGCCAGACCACGTCCCATCCAGGGTGCGCGGTTTGCGGATATATTGATCTTTACCGGCGAGCTATTTACCGAAAATGCCTGTTAAAAACCCTCAGGCTGTATCTCTGCCTTATGTACTCGGGAGTCACATCTGGCAAATGAAGTGTAACAAGTCTAGAATGTTTCATAATGCATGTGACTCATAAAACGAAGCCTACTATCAGAATAGCTCATGGGAATGTTATACTCGGAGAGGTTAATGCATCATCCATACCTGGAGTTTGAGCTGTCTAGTGAACCTATCCTGGGGCAAAACCTATTACCAAAAATGCAAACAGTTTTTCCAACAAATACTGGATACTAAAAAGGAATCTTTGGAACTGTCCTCAGTCGCAACGGGAAGTTGCATATAAGACCCCGTTAGGCCTAAAGGGGAATACGCCAGTGCAGTATGGGACCCTTATCGTGGTACCATAAAGATTTGCTCTTGAAAAAATCCAACGACGGGCAGCACGGTTTGTTAAAAATGACTAGGGCGGACCAGTAGTGCACAAATGTAGTAGATCTCATTGGGACAAGGTGGAGGATACGGAGGACAAAGGCACGACTCGTCAGTATTTCCAAGGAATTCATGGTATCACCCAAAGTACAGATGCGCTCCATCCAATTTCAACCTGTATAAATTAAAACAGCTCTTCGCACGAACTGAATATATTATTCCCCCAGCTCAGAAAAGTTTGCTATAAGTACTCGCTCCATCCACGATATCCCCCCGTGGATGATCTTCCAGCGGAGCTCAAATCTGTCTAGTGTGATCTCCTTCAGCGCTCGGACAATTAATCTTAACCTGGACAAAGAAGGACCACACGTCAACCGCCAACTGGGCGATTTGCGTGGAATCAAGATCAAGGCATCAAACGTTAATGGTTAAGTACAACGCATAACAAGACAGAACATTATGTTGTTTTCTACAGTTGCACTGACGTGCCTCACACATACCACAGGGAAAGGAAACAGAAGTTGATCAAAAATTCGAGTGGCCGAAAAATCGTTCCCTTCCGCGCTCTGGGTGGGACTGGGCCTAACCAAGCATAGCAAGATAACATTTTGAATTTTTTTTCATTCATCGGGAATCCTGTCAGCCCCCGCCATGGCAAAAAAACACGGTATCTATAACGAATAAATCGCCCTCGGTCTCACAACCGCGATAATAGCCTATATTCACTCATTATTGCATCGGATATAGTTATCGCTATGGATCGAACATCCAGCAAACACGAAAACGTTTTTCGAAAATAATTTTCCCAATGTTTCAGAAAAAATGTTCTAGTTGAGTAACATACTATCATGAAACGTTGTCATACCCATTCAAAAAACGTTTAAGAAAATATTTTGAGAGCAATAAATTGTAAGGAACATTTTTAACAAAAAAGAATTGCCACAAAAACCTTTTAAGAACAATTGCAGAAGTAGATTTCGAACAAAAAAAAGTTTTCAAGACGTTTCGTCAAAAATGTTGTAAAACGTTTTAGAAACATTTTCATAACCAGTTTTACCCAGCCCAAAAAAAAATAATTTGAAAACATTTGGGAAAAGTTTTTGTGTTTACTGCATTTGATCGTTATTGGTATGTATTGGGTTTGTTCGTGAGCCGGATACATTTATGCGATTCGAAAGACGTTAACGAAACGAAACTGAGTGGTCACCCTATAGCAGTGGTTCCCAAACTTTCAAGGCGGAACCCATTTCATGTAGTGCCATCCGAGCGCGACCCCCACGTTTGGGTCTCGGAATATGAAGATATGCAAGGCATTCACTCACCGTAGTTAGTACTGTATGTTGTGAAAACAATATAGTGACTATACAGAAGCAGGGTGGCCAGTGATAATTGAGCAAATAACGCCAGATTCACTCCGGACGAACGCTGGACCGACGCGTTTCTAATAAAACACTGAATCTGAGTGTTTTCAGGTGAATTTTGTAGAGTTTGACTGGCTGCGAACGTTCAAATTCGGGTTAAATTTGTCGGGAAACCTCAAATGTTTTTTTTTTTGATTTTATTAAATATAGTTCTAAACAAGCTTGCGACCCCACGAGAATTGCTTCACGACCCCAGTTTGGGTCGCAACCCCAGGTTTGGGAAACCATGCACTATAGGGATAAAAGCTCACCGTACCATGAACAGATAATTATCTGTTTACAATAGCGGCTCGGAGCGGCTGGGAACTGGATATGCTGTATAACTCATGTATACATCTTTTCCCTGATTGCCCTTGGTCAACAGTTTTATCATTGACGTTTATCGGCGGGTTCAAACGGTCACGGGTGCTATCCGCCATTTATGTATCGTTCATGCGTACCGGCCACAGTGAAGTGTGATAGTATCAATAACCGATAAAATCGCAGTAACAGCGGCTAGGAGCGACTAGGAGCTGAATAGGTCGTGAAGTCGCATATAATATTCTTCCTAATTAGTCAATAGTTTTATTGTTTCCGGGTCTGCCAGCGTCCAGATGTTGGTATTGCCCGGTGAGGGCGTGGGTAAATTTAATGAATTGATTGGTCGGTTTGCATGATTTGCTATACCCGAATGGAAAAGTATCGAGCAGGGCACATGAAAACTTTTCATACCGTATATTTCCGAATCACCGATGAATTTCAATTGGCTGAGTACCGTACTTCCGATATTCTTTCCCCATCTTCCCAGGTAAATGGACCGGGACGAAATGTTCGTTGGCTTCGTTGATATTCAAATTAATGACGACAGCCGTGAAGATGCATCCTGACGTCAGCGAATCCCACCGAGCGGCGTCGACTGAATGGCATGCTCAACAACTCGAGAAGGAAACGCCAGAAAGAAGCGATTGAACAATCTCGAGTGGAAACAGAGGGACTTCTTCATCAAACAAGTTTTCGATCGGAACAGCGAGTTGAGGTTCGTAAAGGCGTCGGAGAGACCGAAATACTCGGGAGATGTTCCTCTAGCAGATGACGACCGCCGGGGAATCGCCACCATTGATAATAAACTCACTCGTCGTTCAACCGGAATTTGCCGCCATCTCGAACATCGGAAATTCACAGTCTACGACTAGTTCCGAAGTTGATGCTGTAAGCAACAGGTCCAAACTAATAGACAAAACTGTCCACGCTTGTGATGATATTGTGACTAGTAACGCGGAATTCGTGACGAAGTGAAAAACGATGTGCACAGTGATCTGAGCGATGACGAGGTTTAATGTGCCTCCTGTGTTCATTTAAGTTGGCTGGCTTGGGTGAGTGGTACCGTGTACCCAGAACAATAGGTTCCTTCTTGCAGTCTTGTGACTCCAACGAGGTTCTGATTGGCTCTGACATGACCTGTCGGTCGCCGCACACCACATCTAAGAAAACCATGGTAAAACCTGGATTCCAGTAATCATATCCCAGGCTTCGAGGATATCATGGTTTCGGCTTCGCTGTGTCCCCGCTGCCGCCAGAAGAATTTCGTGTGTGTGAACTCAGATGGTTGTCATCGTTCAACGAATTTTCGAAGATTTTCGACGAAACTAGGTGTTAGCACATTCACTTTCCAGCACATTCCATGTGTTGGTTTCTATTGTACCGAAACCTCGGTACTCATGTCCGCAATAGTGACATCTCGGATCTGCCCGAAAGTGGGCGTCACTGGACCGCTCTCACAGCGGCCATCTTGGATTATTGGTTATTTTTTCGGGGAGGCTAGTACCCGACGGTCTCGTTTAATTTTCATCGGCAAAAAGTTCCGTTTCGTTTTTGGCTCGGGGTCTTAAGCCACACGATGACGTCATGATCGGTCTTAAATGCAACAAAGACCTCGGCACCCTCGTATTTATCCCCTTATTCGAGCACTTCTTATAAGACACTAATCGCTCAAAAGTAGGGCCATACACTTTAACGGTTCACCCGCCGATGTCTAGTTGTGTATGTGTTCTAGATTGCGGTTCATTCACCCGTAAGGTGTTGATCCAAAAGTTGGTATGAGGCAGTCTTATCGTGAACCGGTGTAGATGGTATACTCGAACATCTAAGCACCTCGAACTGGACACGGTTGAATAATTGGAATTTTCGTTATGCATCAAGTATATATATATACATGCATATTTCTCTTTAAATGAATTTCCTTTTTCTACCATTCTTTCGCTCCAACAAGCAAGCGAGGATCTCTAATTGTCCTAAAATTTGAACATCGTTAAAATATTCTGAACAGTCGACGTATATATATATATATATATACATTATACATTTATATTATATATATAAATGTATAAAGAGACCCACTACGTCTAAGAACGGAAGGGGTAGTTCTGCCTCATTAACGTATTAGTCTGCCGCTTTAGTAATTCACAAAACTAAATTATAAGGAATACATCCTCATTTACCTAAAAAAAAAAAAAAAAATCTGATTTTCAGTGGCGGCAAATATGTATTTCTTTTCAGTAGCTTGATTACTTGTCTTGTGTTAAGACCACCACATTCCCTCAACCTCGGCGACTATTTTCCAGCATATCCGACATTCGACGCACTCTCGCCGTATTGTGTATTGTGTTCATAGTACGTTTTACCATGCAACATCATTGGACATTCTCGATGCGCTCAACAATGTTATCGGTACGCTCTCCAGCAATCAAGGAGAGTTACTGCGAATGGAGGCGCAGTTTGTTCTTAGATTTCTCACAGGTCCCTAAAAATTATCGTACGGGTGGGGGTTTGTAGGAAAGTGACTTGCCAAGGGCACACCGGAAAAACTTATCCTCCCGTGGGATTCGAACTCACAACCTCTCAACCTGTAGTCAGGATCTCTACTGCCTGATCCCACAATACACCTGAATAAGTGTGGCGCTCTGTCAGAATACTGATAGAAACAATGGTACTGGTTGAAACATCCACGTGGGAGCCGTCTGCTGACACGCCCGATAATGCTAAAATTTCATCGTCTGTATACGAAATCCGTAATATATGTAATGAGTGCACTTCCCACAGCACAGTATATTCCCCCTGTTGGTATCAAACTGACGCATCGCATGCGTGGTTAGCCAGTACAGTTTTAACATGCATCGGCTTGAACTATTGGCTTCATTCGATGTAAATCTGTGCAAGGAATCATGGACGGTAACCAGTTGTTGTTTTGCGGGGGTGGCGGGGGCAAATGACAATTTATTGAACTGAGTGCACTAAGTACTGCACTTAGGTTTGTCAAAAAGTCGCCCGAAACAAGTTGCCCCTGTCACCAAAACTTCACAAGCCACAAGAAACGTGGCACTCAGTAAGTAAAGAACGGTCGAACTTAATTGCCAATGAACAGAATGGCTCAGTGACCATCTCTGGGCTAGGAAATTATGCCAGGTTCCAGTAGACTGCATGTTGTCGATGGTAAAAGGTAAGTACATCGCTTATAAATTGCCATAACCAGATAACGGGGTTTTGGGGCAGTTTGTGTGGGGAAGGGGGGGGGGGTCTCTTGGAAGTTCGGTCCCCATGGCGCCCTTTTCAGAAAGAGAGTGACTTTCCTCCGCGTCCTCTCCGGATAGACATGTGATTCACATATAAAGGCTCAAATCATTAACCAGTCTCACCTTCAAACTCAGGAAAAACGTATCTTAGAGGTTTTCAGTCAGTAGCTCGGATTGTGGTAGATTAGGCATGAAGAAACGAGTTGTGATGTACATAATTTGCTAACATGTTACCATGTGTTGTTCCGCTGTGAAAATGTGACTAAAAGAAAAATTAGCATAAATTATGCGATCCAAACACAAATTTGGAACACTCCACAACAGCGGCCACCCCTTCCCTAACTTCAAATATCTGAAGACCAAGGCTGGACCACATCGACCAAAAATTTTAGGCTAATTATGCTAATTAGATGAACTATATGACCTCCGATGACCTGGACTCACATTTTGAATTACTCTGGAACGAAGGCAAACCAAACAAATGGTGGCTTCTTTCATCTCCGGGACAACTGAAAGAAAGTTCTGCCTGGGTCTGAGAATGGGCAACCAACCCCTTGGCTCAATATCGAAGTTTCACTAATACAGGGGGCGTATGCTGGCGTTCTCTGCTCTAGGGGCAACATTCTGTGACCAAGAACTGCAGGCGTGTCCAGGACTTTATCCTAGAATCAAAGTACGGTACTATAGGAGTTTTTCTCTTGTGCGGTTGTAACAGTTCGGCACTGCAACCCTATTTATAAGCACAACGTCACTATAAGCGGTACAGAGCTACGCAGGAAGACTTGTTTTTTTTTTTTTTTTTCTGGAGGGGAGGGGGCACTTCCTGAACATGAACATGACCAATGAATATTCTGCTTTAAAATCGTTTGATCTTTCCACTGGAGCATTGCTGGTCGATTTTGGTGTAAGCAATTTTGGAATGTTGAGAATACATGTCCCGTATTTTTGCCTAGGAACGTGACTATCTACGTGAAGAGCTGCTATAGTAAGCATGGAGCGCACACAACGAAAATTTTGGTTTCCGGAACCCCAGATCACTGATAGCACTTCTTGTCATACTTATGAATAACATCAGGCTGCATGGATCAATATCTAAAGTAACGCAGATGCCGATTACGTGAAATTCAGCGCAGATAGAGGATTACACTAGCCGCTACACTGAAGTGTTATATTTACTTGAATACCACGAAGGGTTTGATTTCTTCGCCAAATACGAACGTTAAAATCTTGCGCAATCGAACACTTCTTCTTTCTGTGATTAGGGCCAATCCTCACGCCGACCATGTTCTAACGCTAATAAAAAGTGAACTTCGAGCCTATATTGACTATATTGAAATAATTCTTGTATCTTCATTTCCAATTTGGGCCATTGGATTCTTTTGAAGGTCCGTGGTGCCTGTGTTACTCAAGCTGCAGCCGCGCTGCTAATTCTGTTGAGTTAGCTCATCATTCTTGGAAAATCCAACCTTTTGTATTTTATCGAGTTGTTATAGGTGCCCTACAGATTTTGTAAAACAATTATGGGAAAACTTTTAGGGATCTTCCTCAAATATTATAGATCAATCATCAAATCGATCCAGTGCTTTGGGGCCATATTGGGATATCTTCTATTCAGTTGCTCATACACTGAATATCAACTTACGCAGCCAGCTGATCGAAAACAGGGAAACCAAATTTCGTGCAAATATTGATCCATGACAGACTTTCATATCGGAGTGTTACTGTTACAGGGGCTTAATTGTTCTGAGTTCTTGTGACTTCCTGGAGTTTTGAACTACTGTGCATGAGTCCAGGATTTTTGCCTTGGAGTGAGACTATCAGGGCAGAGAGCCGCTGTAGGTGTTACGGGGCGTATGAGGGAAAAACTCAGAATATTGGGATACAAAACACTTTCCGGAGATTTCCCTAATACGGTTGCCACATACGGCCTTCGCTACTCTTCACGGTTTCACCTCACGATGTACCCACGTGGGTGGCGTGTGACAACTCAGGAGACATGCCTTGTCGAACAGCACTGCACTGGTTTTGCAGTCCAAAACTCTACCTAGTGATCTAATCCGCCTCCCAGAAAGGTGAAAGAAACCTCGTAGTCACATGAACAGACAGTGCTGAGTATGTCGATCAGAAGCACTGCTGCAAACCTTAAATGAGCATGACATAAATGCTTTTCTTCTCTCGAAAATATGATAGGAGAGACCGTAAGCTCATGTAATTATGATGTTCACATATTCAGTGGCGCACCGAGGAATTGTCTAGGCGGGGGAGGATGGGGTGGGGGGGGGGGGGGTGAGGGCAAGACACAAGGGAAGTGCGACGTCCTTTAGAGGCCCACCATCCCTATTAGCAAATAAATACAACCGTGGGCCCTAGACACATACTGCTTAACAATTTCATCGATAATATCACTGTCTGTTAAGGCTCACCCTGACAAAAGATGCGATCAATATTTTCCTTTCAGCAGGACACTATGGTGCTTAGGTGATTTTCTCTTTTAAATGTCTTGGAATAATGTTGCTTCATGTTGAGCAATTAGGCATATCGACTCGACGGAGAGGCAAAGTAGTTACAGTATTGCCATAGCTAATCGAAGATGGCCGCTCAAGTCAAAAACCATACCGATGCAACCGATCCCTAAACTCTTGTGTGTGGTTCAACCCCATCAAAAACCCTATGTGAAGGCCTTTATAAATCATATCACTGAGTAACAACTGATTAAGGTTAGCTGGTTAGGTGGTAGCTGGTTGAGAGCTGGAATCAGTTATCACAGACGGGCCGGGGCTATTGAAAAAGCGGTGCGTTTAGAACACGTCTCAGTTTAATCCCTTAGAGTGAAGACGACCTTGGAGCTGAATAGACCATGACGTCACATGTAAACATTTTTCTGATTGGTCAACAATTACATCGTTAAGTTCTTGGAAAAACGATGTTTCATACACCGTCAGATTAGAGGCCAAACTAGGACATCCTTTCAACACTAACATTGGGTCCCACAAGTTGACAGTGCAAGTGACATTATGTTTGTTAACTACCCTGGTCAACTCTTTGGAATCTTATGAAAATGACATTAAAGGAGTTATCCTACCATCTCAGGTAGTTGATCATGACTACAGTACAAATAATACCCTAACATTTTTTTTTACCGTGTGGTACAACAATCCGCTGATGAATTCTTGGACAAAAACGGGAGAGAAAGAAACATTGACGGAGAAACTGACCAAGAAGGAAAAATTTTTTTTTTGAAAATAGGACAGCACGAGCACTTAATCACAGGAAAGGGCAATGGAAGTTGGAAGAAATGGAATAGTAGGAAAATTGCTGGGAACCAAGAAGACATTTAACAGAAAAATGGTTATAACCAGCAATGATTTCAAACACGTCAAACAAATCTCAAGAGCAGGACGAGTAAGAAAGAAACATCAAACTCTGGATTTTCGTTGCCCCAATAAAGAGTATTTTTCTGTATTATGTGAAACTGTGGCCGGGTCCAACGAAGGATCTTGATCATACTCCGCAATTGTTCTCACATTCCGAGGAACAATAAAAAGGGATACAAACGATGAACCTCTGAGTGACCAACCAAATCCCTTGGTCAGTCATAGTAATTAGCACATTGGAGATTGAGATGTTCCGGTCACGTTGCAAGACTCAAAGGGGAAGCTTCGGCGAAGATCGCTCTGAGAGACGCATTGAGAATAATGCTGAGCCAGTTGGGAGAACGGGACTATCTTCAACCGTTCTGAGGAAGCAATAAACCTTGCCAAAAGATCGAGATAAGTGGCGGAGGTTGGTTCGCTGACATGTCAACTAGACGAGAGTCTACCTACCAGGCTGGTACTACTAGTAATACTATGTCCCAAGTTATTTTGTGCTAAATAATTCGCCGGAGACTCGAACGACACAAGGGTCACGGGATCAGTGATCAGCTGTGCTATCAAGGAAGACGTATTTTTTTTATAACAGAAAACAGTGCTAGCAGTGAGCGTGTATAAACGATCCCAGTCTCTCGGGGAATGTTAGCTTTGGATTAGAGTGTGATGGTGCCACATGACTGGTCAGCCAATCAGGTCCCTCAATTGAAGGCTAATGACGTAATTATCTAACACAACAGTCGACGAAACGCATCCATGGGTTCATGTGGGCGATCATTTTATCCTTGCGAACGGCAAAGGAATCTATGCGGTCACGCAAGTATGTGTGTGTGTCCGTGTGTGTGTGTGTTTTCCGGGCGGTCTGGTGTGTGTGTGTGTGTGTGTTAGATATCTGAAGAAACACCAAGCATGCATAAGTTCATAATTCAGCATGTAGGTTCGGCATGTGGTTGGTAGTGGATCCCTATTTTCCGTTGCCTTGTCAATGTCACCTAAGGTCAATGAGAGGCAAATCCTGGGCCGTCAAAAGGTGGGGGACGTGGGGACATTGTCCCCCCCGCACTTTCAAAAGCGGGGGATATTCAATCGTTTGTCCCCCCCCCACTTGTCGGAACGCGAATAAAAAAATAATAGCACCATGCCAGATTTTGTTAGCACTCTAAACTGATCAATTTTGTCTACCCAAAAAATAATCGCGTTGGAAATGTCTTAAGTCCACTAATTCCATGGGCGGACCCCCAGGGTGAAAGATCTGGATCCGAATAGGGCCGAAGTAGAAGGATTACCCATGTTTCAAACGAGTTCTCGAATTTTGAATCGAATAGCCAAAAGGCATAATTTTCAAGTATCGCGCGCAATGATGTTTTTCTTCCAGGCGTTTATGGCTAAATATGCGATGTTAATGCTTTCGAATCATTTTGTTCACCGAATAATTTAAGGAGCGGGGGGCAGGACTCCCCCCCCCCCCCCATTTTTCTGAGATGAGGAATTCGGGCAAATTCGTGGGAAATTGGAAGGAAAGGAAAAAGGCAAAAGTGGAAAATGCCTGATTTTTTTGCAGGCTTTTTCGATAAAATTGCCCGGAAAAATGCAATTTTTCTAAACTTTTCTTTTCTAAACTCCAGCTTGATCGGGCACTCGGTTCTCAAGTTGAGGGGTCAAAGGTTGGTTTTGATACCTTTTTGGCAATAGCATCGGCAGTAACTAGGGATACATAATAATGCTTCTAGGACGGAGTGCCTCTCATCGAGAATAACATTTTCCATAAAAAATGCGTCATCCAAGGTCTTCAAAGGTCACTTAGGACAGAAAACTAATATTGTTGGAACATCGGACAGTGAATACTTGGCATTGTTGAAATTCCAGGACAGGGTGTATTGTCAGTTGGAGGAGAACATTTTTCAGAAAAACCGTCTGTCATCAAAGGTCATTCAAGGTCAACTTATGGGCTAAAACCTGCCAATAGTACGTGTTTACCGCAACAACTCCCAGTGACATTCCTGATTTCCCACAGCGGATAACTGAAAAACCTGAACCTTTTGCGTGTTGTGTGTCAAGGTGTGTGTTCAAGTCTTCTCGGTTATTTTACCCCAATTATGGAGGATCCTTCATGGAAATCGTCAGTTATAATCAATCCTATAACGGTCAAGGTTTTAAGTGCTAGTATGGTTGCTTTTTTTTGGACCTCCGATCAGGAATTCTAAACATTTTACGGGAAATTTACTCTCGTATCCGTTCATTCGGATTGCCTGTTATTTGCATATTATAATTACCTTTGTACGATACACCTTTCCGCGAAAATGGTTGCCAAGGTACCGACGCCATCATATTTTGCATTGGCTTGACGGTGAGCGTACGGCTACAATATGTCTGAAACCTAACAATCAATCGGATGTTCTCATTAATGAGCTTTTATGTTACAGACCCGACGGTAAGCCTGTCACCTCAAGAATCTCTATCATTGCCAAACATGTGAAAGTACTTGACAAATCTGTGGAAAATGCCAAACAGCTATTGTTTTCATGCGATCTTTAAGTTTAAGGATGCAACTCTCAAGTTAACTACACGCAAGGGTGGTAACAAAAACAGAAACATTGGAAGGATATTTATGATCCAAGATAAAGAAGTGCAGGCACAGAACTGCGATTTTGTGGGCAAGAGACCTAAACAAAACTACCAAAATCAGAAAGTATCAGTTGTCTTGCGAGAGAAAAGAAAAGAAAAATCAATGATTACAGGCCAAGCTATCTACCATGAACAATGCTATTGCTACTCGGGACCGTGATGAGATATCCCTGCATGGACACGTTCATGAAATGGAAAAGAAGATTATCGACACTTGAGAACCTGCAAACAATTGAGACGAAGTCCAATGACTCTGTTAACCTGCCCAGTACAACTGAAACGCCAAAGTAATCCCTCTGCAGGTCATATCGATCCGTCTAGAAGCACGTTGCTCGGTCCGAAAATAACCTCTAATCCCTCACAACAAGGATTCATCTGCCATGGCAACCGATGTAAACATGGAAGAAAACTGCGTACAGATGATTGATGCTTCATGGTCTACTATGTTCGCAAAGAGGGAAAACATAAACAAGTCCGAGATAAGAAGAAAGACGTTGTACTTTGAAAATCTGAACAAAGGTCAAAAATCAGTGCCAAAAGTGGGAAGGCCAAAGCTCTACGGGCATCTCCTCGGTCAAGCGAAACACGAGTGGCTAACGTCTTCGCCACTGGATTTAGCCCTGATGTGGAGACTAGCGAATTGAAGAAGTATCTCGAGAAAAAACTTTCGGTTGAAGTCATCGTTGAACGTCTCAACAGTAAATTTGCCGATCATATAGCTCTTATACGTCAGATCTGAGTGAGACGACCTGCTGTCTTCATGGATCAAGATATCTGGCCTGAAGGTATTATTTTTTAGATGGTTATAGACATAATCGCCTCTCCCAAGAAGGCTGTGAAGAAAATTCCTAGTTCAGAGGAGGCTGTTTTACTGAAGCTCGCATCATTCAATTTCAACAACTAACTGTGACGATCAACCCAAGAGGCCCGTCAATGGTTTCTCTCATTTCACGGTCTTGATGATATCCAGTTGAGTTACTTGTTGGATGACACACCAGTGGGCGAGGTCCATTCTCTTCTGAAAGTAATCTAAATCTTATGTGGAAACAATGTATCCGACGGACGTTTTAGTTCCAATTGTAGTTAGGATAGTGACGTTTCTTTCAAAAATATGCAAAACACGACCTTCATAATGGACCTTCTGTGCTTCACCTTAATATTAGAAGCCTCCCAAAGCACTTGAGTGAATTTGTTACTTTTCTTGAATGTCTTGAATACGAATTTTATATCATTATGCTCTCTGAAATGGTAAAGTGGTCAACACTTCGTTTGACACCACCATCTTGCAGATTATTCTTTGGAACTTGTACCTCCGCAGTCCAAATGCGGTTGGTGTGCTATTTTTATACAAAAATTTTTGGTCAAGTTAATAGGAAAGAAAATATTATCATCATTATTTCGACTGCATGTAATAAATGCCAAGTAGCAGGACCTATGGTTATTAGACGTCAAATGTAACAACAAAGATTATAAATTCATCGTTTGCTATAGGGCATCTAAAGGAATGCAATACTTATCCATGGATCTAGAAAAACGGCAGTCGATACGATCGCCCCAGGTAGTTCTTGTATCTTTGGTGGGGACTTGAACATGGATTGAGCAGATTGAACATGCAGTAATGTTGCTAAGTTATTTTAATCTTATGAATGCCATCTTTTGTCACCAGGTTAATTACCTACCTACTAGGTTAACTGAATTTTCTAGTACGCGATTTATCATATTTTTGTTAAGTTGCACACTGTTTACGCCTCAGAGATGATCCGCGGCAACTTGATTATGCGATATTAGTGTTCATTTGCCCAAATTTCTGTGTCTCAGAAACATTAAACACTAATGTGCTGAGACAAACAGACGTTTGTCGAATTTACAGCAGTATATAATAAACTTTGATAAATTTATTGGAAACATTCAGTCTACTGGGACTTCTCTAGTTCTATGTTCCGTGATGGCGAACGAAGCTAGCGGACAGCATATTCTTTCCAAGGTTATTGCCAACCAGACGAATGCTTTCGTTCTGTAGTGTCCCGAAGAAAGGCTCTACAGCAAAAGCCCTGATACTGCCGGCATCAAAACTTTCGAATTAACCGTTAAAAATACCATGTCCGCAAGTTTGCTAACCCTACTCCCGAAAGAAAAGACTTCATTGTCGAAGGTCAGATCTGTCCTCAACAAAACAATAAGTATTCGAAGTCAAAATACAAGCGTATATTCATGATAATCAACACTCTGCTCAGAAAACGTGGTCTATCCTCACAACCGGCTGAACAGGAAAAGGACTTCCACACTCATGTTAACAATCTTGAATACAATCATTGATACTTGTTGACGACGATGATATAGCTAATGCATTCAATGACGATTTTTCAACAGTTGGTAAAAAAAATCAGTGCTAATATCCTGAGTAATAGTAATAACGATCAATTCAATTTATTGCATTGATACTAGTATATTAACAATGTCTAAATGCTACCACTTGTAGTGCAATTGGTATGAAATAAACGCTCTTAAAGCTAATAAGTCGCGGTTGATGCATCCCCCCTAAGTATGAAAAAGTCCATCTCGGCATCTAATTGCGCCAGTCTGTGTCATGTATTTAATCTTGATAACCACCGGTGTTGCTGTGTACCCCGAAGACTTGAAGGAGGCCAAAGTAATTCCCATTTTCAAAGAAGGGGGGACGAAGCTTCCGGAAAAATACCGTCCTATCAGTTCCTCCTGTATTAATACAGTATGGAAAGGTTAATCGAGAAAACGGCTGAGGTTATCTTGAGTATTAATCATACTTTATCGAGTTTCAATTGATTTCGTAAGGGGCACAGCACGGGTAAATGCTCTGTTGCAAACAGTTAATTGTATTCTTACTCATCTCGACAACGGGGAGGCGTCTGGGGCTGCATCTGTGACTTAAGAAAAGCTTTGACCACGATTGACATAATTATCCATTCTTGCCAAATTGTACCAATTACGGTATTGCGTGGTATAGCTTATTGACGTCATACTCAGCTACATAACTAATAGGAAACAACGCCCGTATGTCAATGGATGTTATTCTTCATGTTCCAACGTTACTACGAGGTGTGCCCCAGGGTCTGTTTTAGGTCCGGTTGTTTCTTATTTACGTAAATGATATCAGTATGTTGTTCCCCGTGATGCCCTCAGACTTTCGCTGAGGAACAAATGTTGTTGTTCATGACAGCAGTTGCACTAATCTTGTTTATAAAGCTCATGATGTTCTAGTCAGGCTAAAAAACTTGCGTTTGATTCTAACAAACTGATTTGCATTCTAGTGGAAAAAAATTCTCCATTTTCCACCAAAACAACCAGTCCTCACACTGCCTGAGCACTTCATCTTACATGAATTAAGTATTTATAAGACGAATGGTGTTAAGTGCTTAGGTATTTTCATCGACGGACCAGTTATCCTTCAAGCCAACACATGTGTTCTCTGCAATGATCTTGCTAAGTATATTGGTATTTTCTTTCGCTCAGCGCTTCGCTCCTCTCTGTCGCTATCAGCCCCTTACCATTCCTTGTATTGTCAAGGATCTCCTCTACGGTGTAGAAATTTACAGCATGACCTAGCCACCTTACTGAAGCCTTACAAGTCATTCAAAATAGGATCTTAAAAACTGCGACTTACAGGCACCGTCGGTACTCCACGCATGCTCTTCATTCCGATCTAACAACCTTAAGGTTACGATATTATGTTCTAAAGATTTGTTCGTTTACATTTCACCAGTATGTAAAATAATATCTGCATATGGTATTTTCTCGCGTTATGAAACCTTGTGGTCTTCCGAAGCTGGCGCACGCACAAGAAAAACATGCTCTACTTCTCAGTAAGCCGGCACAACTCGAAACATGGTAAATTTACTTTGAAAAATACTGCTTTAAGATATGGATGGTTTACCAAATGTCATCAAGATGTCTACCACACTAGCCACCTTTAAACGTAAGCTCAAAAGCTCACCTTATCGATCAATTTCTCTATAATGTATCCACTCGTATCCACTTTCCTTTGTTCATGTCTCTCTCTGTTTTAGTTTTAACCTGGTCACTAGCTCGATAAACTTGTATAACTCGTTTTTCTAGTGTCCTGTCTGTACCATGATTGTATGGACGAATAATTGAAGTGAATTGATTGATGTTAACCATTTTTTGTGCCGAACAATTGAGGTGTAGAAGAGGGGTCAAAATTTTTGAACCCAAGAAAGGAGAGATCGGGTTATCAGCATTTTGTCCCTTACCCCACACTGGTGCCCAGCCCAATGTGACCCCAACCCCCAGGGAATGTGCGATTTGTTCCATTTCGGCAGAATGTGGGTGGGGGGTAGGAAGAGGGTCAAAAATTGAGATATTTCAAAAATAGAAGAAACAGCCTTGGAAATACACACTTGTTTCAACAATGCCAAGCAAGCACTGTCACCGTGATGTGGTTTAAATGTTGGAAAATGATCTGTTCTTTAACTTCTTTTCATTCCTGGGGATAAGGTCTCTCAACGAATACGTGGTGCTGTATAGGGTGCTCCCTTCCAATTGGAACTATTTTCAACCAGGGGTCAGATTTGACAGTCACCCTAAACGTTATTTCAACTTAGATTGCTTACTTACTACGGTATACTTCACTAATGTTACGTCAGGGAGACAGTGGAACCTTCTCGGCTTGAATTTAGAATCAGTGGCCGGACACTGGACATCACTCAGATACTCCAATGACTGTTGAAAGCAATCATTGCGCAACAGACGCAAGACAGCTCGGGAACAGGGGTTTTTTAGGCCTGCTGAGCTGGGACCGGTGGCCTTATTTCTTTGCGTAGGATGGTACAGGGGTAAATATCTTTGAAAATCGTTGATATGTTCAGGCTTTGGGTTCCACATATAATAGGTCATGATCAAAATTCGGTAAATCATGTTCGTTCCTCCACAAGCGTCTTCAGAATGGTTTGACAATAGGTCCACAAATGGTATTGGGAGAGGAATGTGCAAGATGGGCATCATTCAATCGATCACTGTGTGGAATCCCATGGGCAACGGTGAAAAAAATCGCGGACGGTGAGCTAGGCGCATGGAGCTAATATAATATTACAAAGTACAGGGAACTGAGGTCAATCAAAGTGAGCGGTGCGTTTGTAAGAATAGTAACAACGTGTTTTGGGAATGTAATGCTGGGCCAGACTGGATTTACTGGATGGCCACCCTCTATCTGGTGTGGTTGAATCTTTCAATAGATGAGAGAATGGCATCATGGGATAAAAGGTCTAAAGAACCCTTGAGACCCGCACTGTTCTAGAATGTTCTTGAAATCATTGAGTGTGGGCTGACACAGCACTCTTTGGGAGGCGTATTCCAAATTTTTCCTATTCTATTGAAGAAGGAAGTCCCGTATCAGTTCCAATGTAAATGTGATCTGATCCTCATTGATTCCCTCTAGTGTACTGTATGATCTCTACACAAACTCTCATGCCCAATTTGATTTTTCCCTCAAAATGTGAAAATGTGATAAGATTCATGAGGCATGACGTTGTGAATGGTCATCATCCTAGTTCTTGTAGTATTCCCTCATGTTCTTCCAGTATTTCCCGGTATCATTTTTGTCATCCTTCGCTGCACCCCTTATAAAGTGAATGTCCTCTTTAGGTCATGCGTTTCAAGACGGGTATGCAATATCCCAACAGTGTGGCCTCACTCGTGATTGTACAAATGACCAGACTTATTTGCTTTCCTTAACAGATTCGCACACTGTCTACGAACTTCATTGGGGTTGCTAACACCAATGGGGGAGTATAATTGGGGGTTTACCACGGATGCAAATACGAACTGGAATGGAGCTCGCAACTAATACAATAATGAATCGATAAGAATGGGGCGTTAGTTAAAAGAAATTATGGGTGTACTATATATATTCCTGGCTGGCCCGGCCGTTCCAGATGGACAATTCATAACTCAGTATGCCACAGCCACAGAAAAATATAATAAACATATAACATGAATTAAACGCGGTCGCGAAAGGCCTTTTCGGTCGCTTGATTCGCTGGTCCTCCGGGGGTTGGGCGGCGTGCATCAGTCTGAAGGTCTGGAGGTCAGGGGCAATATCGGGGCGTCGATGGCCTGATCGTCGTCGGGGGAAGAGGGGCGTCATGGGTAGAGCGTGATTGCTCTATGAAGCCGGCGGTGGCAGTTGCAAGTGTTCCTGAATAGCAGATTCAGGCTGTAGGAAACAAACTAGAAAAGTATATATATAACCTGCAATTGGTTTGGAGGAAGAGGGAGAGAGGCGTCCGTGGCAGCAAATATCATCCAAATAAAATGGAACGAAACCGAGTAGGCAAAAACAATAATGTATGGAATGTGCAATATGCCGCATACAGCAATTATAGTCTAATCGCAAATTATGATTTTCGCATTCATACCGTGTAATCACATGTCTGCATCTATGGAATTCTAGCCTAAGGCTTCGTGATCGCTTCTAGATATGATTTGATTCACCCTTTTGGAGGTGGTCTGACGTCCGTCAAAGACATAGTTAGGAGGTGGACTATGGTGACTTGAGTAAAGCTAAGTGAAGTTGTAATTGTGTCAGTTGTCACTGAGATTTCATCATTCATTTGGACAAATGTTATAAAGTTAACCAATAGTAACATGCAACCTATTATCTGCATGCGTTCAATGGAGGCCCACCCTCAAATCATCATATGGAAGCTACAACGGTGCAGCCAGTCAATATATTGTTCACGCACCCAACATTACTTTTTTATAACCACTCACAGGGACAGTGCTTGGCATTATTTTTTTTAAAATTCTGACAACAAGGTGTGTGCTTCAAAGTTGTTCAAGGACTGTCCAGAAGCTGTTACAGACTCGTTTGATATTGTTACAAATATGGCCAAGGAATCTCTACACAATTTGTGTTCGGTGTTGTTATCGCTATCGTGACAGTGTGACTGAGCCTTATTGAACAGAGGAGATTGGAGCGGGTGTTCGAGAAGCCGACTAATTAAAGCAGCGATTTATGAGATGAGAAAGCCGTTCCTAAAATAGAGGGGGCTATCACTCTTTAGTATATAACATGGTCGAATATTACCAACCATATCGTCGCAGGATTCGTGTGAAAAAGGGAATCTGCTCATTACAATTCACGTGACGTAGATGTCAATCAGTAGACACGGGCTTTGATATGGATGAACGCAGCGCTGGATAAATTTCGCGAAAATCCGCCCAACATTTCGGTCATAATTAATTATAGAAAACTTTCAACTATTTTCTAACCTTACGCTACGGAGAATGGGAATTTAGTCGCGAATGATGCATCTAAAGCCTAAAATGCATCGAAGCCGCTGTTTTAGCTCTGCGCAGGCGTCCTACGGCTGTTGGCATGGGCGTCAACAGGTGGGGGACGGGACACCTGTCCCCCCACTTTCAAGTGGGGGATATCATATCGTTTGCCCCCCCCCCCAGTTTTCAGTACCGTAATAAAAAATATAGGCACATGCCCGATTGTGTATTACTCTCACCTGATTCTATTTTGTCTAACAAACAATACTCGCGTTGGAAATTGTCTTAAGTCCACTAATTCCGGGTGCGGACCCCAGGTGAAGGTCTGGACTCGACTAGGACCGAATTAGTGGAAGGATTACCCCATGTTCAATTCTAGTTAACCCAGTTCTCGAATTTAAATAAGAATAAGCCAAAAGTGCATAATTTTTCAAGTGTTTCGCGTGCAATGGAGTTTTTCTACCAGGTGTTGTAGGCTAAATATGCGATGTAATGCTTCAAATCATTTTGTTCACTCGATTAATTTCAGAAGCCTTGGGGCAGATTGTCCCCCCCCCCCCCCTCAATTTTTCTGAGATGAAAAATTCGGGCGAAAATTCGTGGAAAATTTGGAAGGAAAAAAGCAAAGTGAAAAAACGCCTGAATTTTTTGCAGAACATTTTTTCGGGATAAAATGCCCCGGAAAACATGCATTTTTTTCGCGCGCGCCCGGTAGTTTCCAATGACCGACTTGTAAAATTCGGGTACAATTTTTTTGCTCCCGAATTGTGGGTATGGTCCCGTACGCCTATGCTTTTTCCCTTTGGTCCCACCAGAGCACCCGTTCGGTAGACCCCTGGATCCCACGGAAACAAGCCAGAGTAGAGAGGGTAATAAAAAAAAAATACCATGTGTGATATTCGGTAAATCATCTTAGTATGCACAATGACAACTTTTTGTCTCTTTTACTCAAATCACACATGTAGATGGGTGCTATTGAGCATGGCAATTGCCGTTTCCGTCGATCTTGAGGTTATGAAAATCTGAAATTTCCTTTGTACGCTTCGCGCCACCGGGTGTTGGCCCTCGCGCTTGGGGCTATAATTTGCGTCCGATGTGCCCCCCCCACACTTTTTCAAACGTCCGACCCGCCTGTTGTTTGGTACGCACGTCCGCTCAGTTCCAGAAATGAAAATTAAAAGAGAATATCCATTCATCGTATGTCAAAAGTTGGTTGGAGGTTGTCATAACAATTTCAGATCAGTTATTAATAGAGTGGGGCTTTTCTGCAGGTGGGCGGTTTCCCGAAATTTAGGGGAAAGGAAAATGGTCGATTGCGCAGGCAACGTTACTTTCGCACCGCCCACTTGTCCCGCCCATAATTCAGGTCGACAGCGAGCGGAACGACAGTCGCTCAGGCTGATACAAGGAGAACGAAGTCAAACGTCTGTTTGAACAGGCTAGTGTTCGATTGGTTGAGTCTCCCTTGGAGATAGGCTAAATATTTGTTGCGAAATCCGGATTGGAAACCAAATCTGAATAGGAAACTGTCAAGCATTAATGTAAGCCATGGTCGTAATTACATGTAACTATAAATATAATGATTGCTCATCTCGAAGGTCGCCTTGAGCCATATATTCAGCTTCCCAACTGTTTACTTTTCGGTTATTGAAGCACTTCAGATGATCCAACTTTAATAAGTCGGTGGACGATCCATGAGCTGAATTGATTTCGAATTTCCATCATACCTGGCGGTGTGTAGCGTTTATTACCGAGGTTGACTGATTTCAATGTGCTCGATCTCAGCAGCATCATGTACACTTCGTTCCTCTTGGGGATATTCCTGTTCTGCACAAGGGTATTTTGTGTCCCGGTAACTTGGGCTGGTAAGTATTGTTAACTTGAAAGTGATTAACCTATACGAAAACGAGTCAATACCCGCTGTCTCAGACGAATTTCTGTGTTTTGCCAATCAGAAAATCGCGCCCGAAACAGCATCAGCAACAGCTGGCGAGAATAGGACCAATATTGCAGCCTGTAATAGTTTTGTTCGTCTTGCCCCAAACTCTCTTGCCTTTAAGGTTCCTCCTTCTCATTCGGAACTGATATCCTGGGCAGGAAGGCATAGTACAATTTGAGAAATCTCGCTATTGCTTCAGGATTTAGGTTCACCTCTTTCGAGAAATCCCTTCATCTATAGAGACCAGCTGCTCTATTCTTTCAACGCGGAGTTTCGAAGCCTTGTGGGAATTGTATCCTTTAACAAACTTCACTGTCTCTTCCCATCATATGACTTACCGCTGGATTGTATAGTTAAAATAATTGTTTAAGCATTTCTAATTCGGGTTGTTTAATTGGGATGACCCTAAAGTATGAACGAATTGAACTGGGGTTATGTGTATGTCTTGCGGAAACACCCTTAGATGGTTTTTCTTAAATCTATAATCCCACTTGAAGAATGAGGTTTAGCGTAGTTGGAGGTCTGGTATATGCCCACTTCTACTAAAACAATAGAGAGTTGAAAGATGTAATTTTTTGACAAGTTGTTGGAACAGCTCAACAAAAGGAAGCAGGGTTGAATTATTATTATTATCATTATTATTATTAATTAATATCATTATCATTATCATCATTGTAATAATTGTTATTATTATTATTTTCTCGTTCTCTTTTAAGGTGTCATTCACAAAAGATCCCCTCATTGTGGCGCCACCAAAGGGAAGGAGTCACATGGTAAGTCCTCATAATTCACATACGCAAGCTTCACCACAATGCGGCTAATCAATCATGCACCCATTCTATTTCCTAAACATTTTTGGCTTTTCGCATACTATTTTGGAACATAATGTAAGTTCAGGATTTGTTGTATGACGTACCCAACGCAGTCCTCAGGTGTTTTGTAGACTGTAGACTTTTGTGTCTGGCCTGACCTCTTCTACATTTATCAGCCGATACCATAGTACTCTAATCTAATAGCTCAATCAGGTGATGTTTTTCTTTTTTTTTTTTGCCCAAACCCTTCACTTTTTTTTTTCAAACAGCCTGATACATTAGGTAGAATTGTCAGAGCGCTCCCCCCCCCCCCCCCCTCCCGCCTTTTGTAGAGAGGGAGACATATATCAATGCCCCCACAACATTTTGAAGTTAGGGGGAATGAAATCGCACATTTCCAGATTCGGTGATATTTCCGTTTGAACGCGGACATTGCAGCAATAAACGCACAGACAAAATGATGGGCCAAGATCTTCACAAAGTACCCGATTTTTTCAGCGAATGCCAGAGGAAAGTGTGAAATATTCCGTGCGCTTCGCGCCTATCGACGTGGTTGTGTGATTAGTTTCGCCCTGTGAACTGCAATGACACTGACAACTTTTTAAATTTCGACGGACAACTTCCTGCCCCAATGGCTTAGGCCTACATGTGTGTACGAGAAAAAAACAACATGATTGTTTTCACCCGTTCTGTAGAAATATGCATTCATTCAAACGTATGAAGAGCTCATTTTTTCCATAGCTGACTCAGTCTAAACAACATATGATTTATGATTGATGGTATTATATTCAAACGATTTGTTTTAGCTATAGCTGACTTGACAACTATTTAACATTTACCGACATTTGCGATGCGCCGAATCAATAGAGTGCGCTATTCTAGCAGTCCAGACAACAGCGGAACCGACAAATAACTGTCTACATTCATCATTCCTTGATTGACTAATGCAAACTGCTTGGAAGTTTGGCGAATCAAATTTCATATTTCGAAGAATATTGAGTCCTTTAAATTCCATTAAATTACGTAGCGTCCCTGAAACCATTCACCAACATCAAATCATTATGCGATTTGCAGCAGCTGATGGTGGAGCTCTGCTTAGATGGTCACATCATGAACACCCCCTCCACCATGATAAGGAAAATAGCACAGTTACAAACGTACCTGTCATGCATAAAGTCACAAAAGTGTTCATAAAGTCTGAAATAACATTAACACGATTGTTCTATATTTGAATTCAATTTTCTTTGACGGCGTGGACGCCCATGATTGTATGAAGACTTTATGAGTCTTGGAGCCGCTCCGTTTAGATACTCGGCAGAATCACCCTCCACATTTCAGAAATGGCATGAAAGGGGATGGGTTCCTAACTCCACCTGTTTACGTAAAGTGTAAACTTGCAGTAGGTTCTTAGGCATTTAGTGGGTTAACTTCGTAATCACTTGCTGACATATCCTTTCACAAAAATATAGACAGGCTTCAGATGCTGTGTTGCTAATTATCCGGGTATATCCTGCCGATGACAAACTCTTCAACATTTTCGTCTACTAAAATCGCACATCCAGATGTTTGCAAGTGCCCTTTCCGGCGATCCAGAAGGTATAACAAGCTGAAATTTCATCACCCAGCCCCCCCCCCCCCCCCCCCCTCACCAAAACAAATCGGTCTTATCAATCTTATAAAAAAAATCACATCTGGGGCAAAATCGCCAACCACGGCCGTGATCCCAACTTGGTTAGTAAAGCTGTACATGTTTTGCATGATTGGCGTAGTCTTCACTTTAGAGTCGAACTAGAGCGGTTACTAATAGTCATATTTGTGTTAAACGTTATTATTGCTGGTTCTGTTTATGCGTGTCAATAGGCGTTGATTCACCTGATTTCCCCCTCTTTTCATTTCGTTATGGTCATCCAATTAGACATCATATAGACCGTGAATGACATATGGGTGGATTCCATAAATGAGGTACAACCTGTGACATGGCCATTTCTGGGCCAAATTCAGGTTTAAGTTACTGTAGTGTTATAGCATTTTCACTTTCCTGTGATAGGTAACCACATTAACAGTTAAGTTTTGGAAGACCTTTCCATAGATTATGAGTTGTCTGCAGTAGTCCTATATCTGCAATATCAGCAAATTCATGGAAAACAATGGTTCCCCGTGTAAAGGGGACATTAATTATTCATAAATGCATTTGAAACCACAGTCAAATTTTTTATAAAACTTTTTTGTTGCTCTCTTCATAAAGTAGGACATCCTGTAGCTGAAAACATTAATAATTTCACTGTCATGCGCTTTATTTCATTGTTATGAGCACAACATGGAGTTTCCCCGTGTATACAAACAGGGGGACTGAATTCGGAATATGCACTATTTTTTAATGTGGGAGCTGTCAGGTTGGTTTACCCTACATATTGTAAGTCACACTAAGCATAGTAGCCCAATCCAAAATGGCAATAAAACAAGTTTAAGGAACATGTTTTTAATTCCATGTAAAGTTCCCCAACGTAATTTGACAGGGAGCATTGAAATGGCTTTCCTAAACTGAGAAAGGCATATTTCCATTTCAGTGTGAAATTATTGATTTAAACTTTCCGATGTATAAAAACCATGCAACACGCTCCCATGTACAGTAAAAAAGTAACAACGTTTTTATAGATTGCTTGGAAATCAGGTCTCAACAATCAATGACGAAGAGATGTAATTACTTAGTCTTGTGTTGAGACGAGATTGTCGTGGCACGTCTTATAATACAAAGCCCAATCATTGACCCTCTCTTTCGTTTGCTGATGTATCAGTGGCAAACTACAGGACGGTATCGATAGTTTTGGACGAAATGGTCGGCCTATAGCCTTTTCGCGAATAGGCCTCTCGCAATGCATTGTGGTATGGCTCAGGGAGCAAAGTAGGCAATCTATGGAAAAGGCTGAATAGGAATCTAAGTGGGGACAACTTACTACATTTTGAGAGGATATGGACAGAACTAAATAATATAACTGAAATACACCGTTTTTCCAAACATCTAACACAAAACGCCCCCTGAAGTATCCCGGCATGCATCAAAACATCCCACAGTTCACCGCAACATGCTATTTGCGAGAAGGTCCTAGCATTACCAAATGTCGCATGGAAAAAAGAAGCCACAGAGTCAATGAACAAGAATTCTATTCATCTAGGCTCATTCATATTGCAGTCTGCGACGTTGATGTTACATGCAGGGAGGGCAAATACTGCGCATATAAACGATACAATTGACTGAGCAGTAGCGAGTAACAAGTGCAGTCCCTCCCGGCCGGCTCCTGGCACCTGGTATATATCGATGACGAGGACGCGAACGAGTGCATCGCTGACATCATTGGAACTATTTAACAACAATTGGGCGTGTATAGGTGCGAAGAATGGACGAAAAAAAAAAAATGAAGGTAGGCTCTCAAACCCGGAAGACTTTATTAAAAATTTCATGTTTTTAATTAGTTTAGTCGATAGCTAGGGTATGCCCATTCTATTTTGAGGGGTGGTGGTGAGTATTCGAGTAAAAGGGAGATTTTATTCGTAGTGATTCGATTTTTTGTAAAGTAGTATGAAAGAGTCAGGAAGGAGAATCCATGAAAACGACACTGAAACCGATACAACAACCCGCAAAGAAAACTTGAGGAACGCGCCACAATTCTTGAAGAACAAATCCAAAAACAAACTGTTTGCGAGGGATTACACACTCTTAGGAAAAGCAAAGTTTTCAGTCGAACCCCATTTAATATTATATTATTATTATTCATGTATTATTATGTAGTACGTTGGGAGGCATGCAGTTTGGGGACGGCGTTCGTGTTTCTGGGGAATAGGCGACCTTTTCGATAGGAAGGCAGGCGGACCGCAATGTACAGGGCCTCGGCAGGCAAGTTGGGTAATGTCTGTTTGGGAAGGGTTGTTTTGAATTAGATTCAGGGGGCGAGAGTGTCGGGTTACTACTTGACAGGGTTGTTAATAGCGGTCCGCGCAGTGACACTCACGGGTCGTTAATAGCGTCCGACGCAGTGACACTCTGCAAGGATACTATTAGCATGGACAGTTAGCCAGCTGTCTTTTTTCTCTGCGCTGATGTTCAAGAATCAGGAACAAACTTGATGAGTTCCAGATTTGGTCCAGTACGCAAGCTGAGTAGTTGGAAGTACGGAGTCTTGGCTTTACAGTGAGATATCCACGACCGAAGTTCACGTTCATGGTTATGTTGCTTATAAGGCCAAGATCGACAGATACTCTCAGTGGGCAGTGTGGGTGGAGTTTGGATGTAGGGAGGTCTGACTGCGCTAATCCCGTTCGTGTAGCAACATTAAACTTCACGTGACAGGTGAGCCTAGTTTAATTTTTTTATTATCCAAATATTCCTTGGCCTGATGGTAGTAGTGGTAGCCAAGGATCTGACTTTTCATATGTCACCCACAGTGGAGCACACCCATGTGAAAAGTTGGTGGGTTGGAGGGGGGGGGGGGGGGGGTGGGTGGGTGGGGCCAGTTGAACCGGAGAGACTGTGTCCAAATGTTAAGTCAACAGGAATATCGTCAAAAGGTGGTGGTTTATATCCTCCATATCTCCCGCGGATGGGGGGGGGGTTGTATGGGGGTTAGATATAAGATCGGTTCGTTCGTCGCATGTTCCTTTCTACCATAAAGCATATTTGGGATTTAGTCCTGAGTAGTGATCGGGTATCCGTTGGATAATGAGAGGAGTTAGGTTAAGTTTGGCGCAAGTGATCACGAATTAAGCTTTCGATATGTCCTGTTCTGTGAATATTTATACCAGAGCGTCGAGGCTCGTTGATTGCTTCTTGAAGGTCGTGGGGAGGGTAATTTTCTGGGTTTCTTTCTGATGTAGTATATGTTCGCCTGGAGAAATAACGGAGAAACTGCAGAAATTCAGAGTGGTGAAGTCTGGCGACTAAGTTTACTCCTCATTGAAATGTTTTTCCGACCAGTTGTCCTTTCCATAAGCTATTATACACAATAAGACCTTACAAGTATTGTTTTGTTCCGGTTGATGGAGGAGAACAAATGTACCTCCTATTATTCGGAATCATATGGGCGATTTTTTTTCAGTGAGTATGGTCTAGTTCGGGGTACTCGGCATGGTTCAGGAGAAAATCGTTTCGACCGTGTGTTGATATCTCATGGAATTCACGGAAAATATTACTATTGCAATTGACAACGGCAGTGGTTTGTTGATATATTTTTTCTAGACTTCAAGAAAGCTTTTGACAAGGCTCTCATGATCGTCTCTTGCTAAAATTGGAAAGTTTTGGTATAAAGGCGATTGTCTTAGTGGATTCGTCGATGCATTTTGATAGGGAACAACGATTTGGCATTCATGGGCGTTTGTTTCCTCGGCAAAAGGTCACTAGTGGGTTTCCCCAAGGATCGGTTCCTGGGCCATCACTTTCTAGCGTATAGTGACGATCTTGGACATTAGATGCATTCATGATTATGAAAAGTTTGCGGACTAAAACCGAGGGGTTTTTGACATAATCTCCGAATGGTCTTCAGATGGACAAATGTTCCCAATGCTGATAAGTGCAAAGTTCTATGATGTTGGTTCCCAAAATTGAAGACGCTTCTTTTAGTTCATGCTAAAATATTTATCCCGTGAATCAGGCAGGAGTTCATGTTACATTCTTCTTTGGAACCTTCTAAGCAGTGTGCTAAAGCTGCGAAGAGAGGTAACTGGGTTCTTGGCTTGATTACACTTCAGTTTCCTTGATAAGATATTGTCGTAGGCTGTTCATGCAAATGTTGAGACCTCGCCTGGAGTATTCTATCCAAGTGTGGAATCCTTTACTTCCCGAGAGATAAACAGGTGATTTAAAACATCCATTGTAGGGCTATTGATATAATTCACTGTCTTAGAGATACTTACGAGGAAAGATTAAACTCGTCTCAGTCTTAACTTCGAATTCGGGTTGAATTGATTCAGTTACTTAAAATTCTCATGGATTGGGGGGTCTTCCTTACACTATTTTTCCGAGTAGTTTCTTGAAGATGTTTCTGTCTGGGAGTGTGAATGCGTCCAAGAACAAGCGCGATTCATTTTTCAAGAGGTTGGGCGAATGCTTCAGGCATCTGGGTTACTCTTATCTTTTGGGATGATGTGGATTCAGGGTCTCTATGAGGATTTTGTCTTCCTGGCCCTTTGTCATTAAACTAATAATGAATACTATTATTATTATCTTATTATTATTATTCAGGGACATGGATGTACGGCACCAGTGCTACCAATTTCATAATTGGGATATCCACAACCGGACGGAAATACAGAGGAGAATTGTGCATCTATGATACAGGTGGATTCTGGAATGATGTTCCATGTGAATATAGACGCAAGGTGATTTGCGAGAAGTCCCGTAAATTATCTCGGATACCACACAAGAAGACGTGATGACGTAGAGTCTGAGAGGGAGCTGAAGATTCTCATCGAATACGGACGAGATTCAACGACAGACAAAGAGCTCTCTCATTGAGAACCAGAGGGCGGGGCTTTTTTACGCTATACCTAAATTACACACATTACCAAATTGATTGAAGAGCGGAAGCTCATTCCATGATAGAGGTATCTATTAGAAAAAATACACCAACTTTCATTTGCAACTTCAATAAAAACAAACATAAGACGACACACTTCAATTACTAATAAAGTAAATCGGAAATATCGCGGATGAATATTAAAATCTAATTTTTTTATTGAATGCAGAGTGTAGCGTCTGAAAAGTGGGAGGCCCTCTTGGAGTTACTTTTCGACCTTCAAAGTAAACTTAAAGTATGAACCCATTGATATTCAATTGCTGCCTTTTTACCTCTTTCTTCTGGGGAGCATGAAGTACCTCAGTCGAAAAATGGAAAAGATGGCCTCAGCAATCCATTAATACTCAAAGAAAATTCTTTCCTTTGAAAAAATAAATTGTCTCTAAAAAATAGTTTGCGTCAACAGTAAATGAAAATTCGGAGATTATGCTGCAACCTTAACCCCGGAAAAGATGAACTAAAGTTTCATCACTACGACCACGAAAGTCACATTGATGGTTATAGTTTTATCATAAATGCAAATAAGTCTGGATTGTGCCTAATATACGATGAAAGTGACGGTATTGGTAACTCACATCATAAAGATGTAAGGGCTAAAAGGGCAGCCTTATACCTGACAAACCCTCCCTGACAAATATTGAATGATGGAACGCAAAACCATAGTTAACATACACTCGCTATCGACCCAGCATACAGCGTGCGAACCAAGAGATAATAAAAAGCGGTCCGTAGCGACCAAATCCGATTTTTAAGGATGATGAATGGCACAATCACTATGACAAATGGACCGTTGTACGGAAGCCACCTACGGGAAGGTTAGCCCCCCCCCCCCTTAGCACTGGATCTGTCGCGTAAGCGGTGGCTTCCGTAGGCAACGGCTACCAGTTGTCGTCCCACGATAAATGATACCCTACATCCCTACCACTCTGCAGGACACCCCTCAGTTATTTTATCCACCACATACCTTTTACCGGCGCAATCAATATAAAGTTCGTTGTCTCACGATTTCATTGTATTTTACTTAATGTCTCTCGTTGTTCTCCCACGACAGTTTTCACAACCCCCACGTGCTGAAAATCTGTGTTGTGAAGCCCTTGCTCAATGAACCCAAATAGAGAGATGGAAAGCATGGAAAATAAAATTCCAATCTGACATAGCGAAGGATTCTTCGAAATCAATGAAAAGTAATAACCCAGGAGCAGACTTTTTATTGCAGTAGTTATTCGTATCTAGATACAAGATTTTCCACGCTAGGCGACCTTTGATATAACCAGTCTGATCATGACCAATTATAAATAGGGGATATTTTCTAATGCTTTCGAGGCACATTTTGTAATCAAAGTCTCAATAATGAAAATTGGAAATTTGCCGATAATCTTATCAATGCGTGATCATTGTCTGGGTTTGGAATAACGAATAAGTGTAATTGAACTGCGGGATTGTTCACTGGAAAGAGACACCTGCCCATAAGAAAAAATAGAGAATTCGTGACGAGATCACCAATAACAGGCCCAAAAAATACTTGTAGACGACCTCCAGTAAGGCCATACTACCCGGGCTCTGCCCGTTGGTCACAGAGTACAAGGCAACCTGCACTCCTCATTCGTTAATGAAGGGTCCGTCGCAAGACCTGGACTCGTCACCCATGGATAACGATCTACAAGTAACGAAGAAATGCGATAAAAACCGGGATGCTATTACAAATACAACAACAACCGTTTTACTACTATATACCTATTTGTAAAAACAAAACCGAAGGTTGATACTGACCTCATCGCCAGAGAAAGTCAATAATTCACGAATTACAGAGGTGGATTATTCGAAGTGGATCAGAATGTTTTTTTTGGGGGGGGGGGAATCAAAATAATCCGTACTTCCTCCTCCCCCATTGCCCGACCCAGGCTATCTCTGGAGGAAAATGGTACGTTGGAATTTCTAATTGAAGGCAAGTCCAACCAATTAATACTTCTTTTGGTGTTATAATGTTGAAGAGATAAAAAATCATTCCAATATAACTTTGTTCCAGGTTTATAGCATGTTCGGTGGGAAGATATGGCTTCCTCACTTCATATAATTTAGTTATTTTTGGCAAACTGGCAACCTTTGTATGATGTCATAGCTCCCAATATAAGGGAAAGACATATTTCTCGTTGTCTTTAAAATTTGTTTTTTCCAAATTCTTATTTCTATATTTGTCCGAGTGAATTGTGTATTGTGTCGTTTATAAGTGTAAATTTTAGTGATCTTCTCATATTAGCTCATGTCGTTATGAGCTTCCATATGCAAACCAATACGCGAGTTTCGGAGCAATCTGGAAGCCCGAGGACTTTCCTCAGTGCTTTTGGCAAGGCATGTCTCCTGAAATGTGCCACGCCACCCACGATTAAAGTGGGCTATCCAAACCCTGGGAGTTACTTGTGAAGAGTATCGAGCGCCGATGTTGGCTGCTTGATATTGGGAATTCCCCCAGGGACACGATGAAGTGACTCTGAAACGGTGGCGTCTAAGAGAGCAAGCAATAGTCACTAAGATTCAGGGGTAATATCTGTAAAGCGCTTTGGCAATCTTCGACTGAGAAAGCGCTATAATAAAAACGAGATATTATTATTATCTGAATTATGAATTATCTTACGCGAACGGAGGGATTATATACCCTCCCAAACAGGTTTGCCCACCCTTCCTATCTAGTACAAATGTTACAGTTGTGCAATATAAATAGCTGCACTGTGTTCTTATTATTGTGCTCCAATTGCGTTCATCATCAACTGCCTTTGAAACTAAAGCTCAGTCCAGCATGTTTATCTCATATCATTTTACCATGATAGCGTTGAAGGCTCACTTGCTCTCCGATTCAGGGATCATCAACAAGAAGCTCGGTCAGCTGTGTATCTCATATAAGCACGTAGTGAAGCGGGACGTCATGTAGAAGAAATAAATGTACATAAATCATGAAAGGAAGCGGCATCGTTAGGACAATAGAAATTCACTAATGAGTTTACGGGTGAGGCCCACCCGACTATCGATCCACAATCAAAATATCTTGACTAGAAAGAATGCACACTCCTTTTGATTCTCTTCCTTCTATTTGAGGCACTACGTCCATAAAATTATAACGACCCCTCCCCCATCATATTGCCATTACCACCCATCTCTGGGTGTGCTATGCGTTCCTTACAGAACAATTAATGTCTTTTACCAATCTCCGAATAGGGGACGGTGCCTTTAGACTTTTACCGTCTTCAAATAGGAAGAGACCTTTCGCCTCTTTTAGACTGCTGCAATGTAAGTCCCAGCAAATTGCATCGTACGACATTTTCGATCTTGTGTCGAAACAGTTCTTGACGCATGTAATTCATAAGCCATTCATACAAAATTCTGGTGTTTATCAGAACAGTCATTTAAAACAATCAAATACCTTACCTCTTAGAAGTTCAATCAACATGATAGAGTAATAATCCACAATTGTCCAGGTTTTCCGGATTGATATGGTTTTCCAGAGGCGGTCCCTCCGTCTGCCTCCGGGAATCGTAGCTTGATGGCCTCATCGAATAGCTGGAATCGAGACTCTCAATGAATGACCACTGCCCTTTTATTTCGGCGAGATCCGTTTTCGTCGAATTAATCATCGTACGATGTGGAATATTCATTTGGTTTCCCAAGCCGTGCGTCTCGCTTCATAAACAGAGCCAGCTCATCCGGAAGGATTGGCCTCGACCACATTATGGGGGAGGTCTCCATTCTTACTTTCCATTGCGATGACAGCGCTCGTTCGATAAGCCGGTAAAGCCGGATAACCCAGTGATCAGAGAAAACACTTTGCATTCAGGAGGTCGTCACATACCTCGTCTTGCACCAAAGGGATGCCAACAACACAAACGTTGTTCCGTCGGGAATCCCGCTCCTGTCTATTCACGTTCATGGCTGCAGCTTCCAGACTTTTCATGGTCATTTCGCTCAGCCAATCCGACCATGTGGGCTCAGCTTAGTTACCCCACAGTTTGCAATCGTACAGAAAAAGACTAGTTGAGATATTTTGCATTATAATTCTTGTTCTTTCCAGTTATCAATTTTAACAGTCCTATATCGTTGAGTGCCTACTTTCTGTATGGCGCGTTTTTATATTGTGTTCTTTCAATCATCATTATTTCATTTCGGGAGAGGGGGGGGGGGGCAGCCGCCATGACTGAGGGAGCATGTTTTAAATATATCCTCACCAGCTCACCGACTGTATTGGGAGAAAGTCATTAGGACCCACTATTGTTTAGGCAACATTAGTTATCCATGCCGCACACGTGTTCACAGTTCAAACAATCATATTCCCTGATAAGCTCTAATACGGCGGAATATCGGAACTAATTATTTGTATATCTGTATGCTCGTTGGTTTCTCTCATTTTGGCGTTCAAATATATATATATAAACGTTTATAGGTACAATGGTTTTGTGGAGGATATTTACTGTTATTTTCATTCATTATTCATTCAGGCTTCAGCCGATAACTTTCAGAATATAATGATCGCCGAAGTCAACGATGGTCACTTTGAATAAATAAATTGAAGACAAACAAGCGAATATTGCAGTTAACGATGTCATGCATACTGCTATATTCGGAAGTCACCAAGACCTCATCTTCAGGCAAAATGCGACGTGGATAATTTACAGTCCTTTACACCATACAACGTACAAACATTAAAATACCAGCTTGTAGTTAAACAATGGTTACACGTGACCACCGGCAGGATTTCATAGCGGAAATATAAAAGGTGTATGGTAGCGCGTGATTGGGAATGCGATAGCATTAGAATAGCACGAGGGTGGCTTAACGATATTGCTATTCAGATTCGGGACGAAATTCTTATATATGCAGACTTTCTCTAATCTTGCGTCTGTACATTGTGGCTCGTTGCCAATGACGAGGAAATGAAGTAGGCATCTTATGATATTGCTGGTCACAATGTGATAAAAGACCCCTTCTGTCCGCCGAAAGATCTTATGTGTGGTTTGTGAATCATCTGCCAATTACGGGCCGGAAATATCTAGTGTATGGCATCGTTAACTGCAATATTCGCTTGGTTGTCCTTCATTTGATGGACCACCCCTGTTAGAATAACCACTAGTGGTGTTCGCGTGAGTGGTGGTCGCATTAGGACCAACAAGACAGTGTATGTCACACTCATTGTGAGCATGACATCTGAACGCGAGCAACAAACCCAAGTCCCAAACGGGAAAATTATATTGAAAATTATGGATAGGAAGAGCCCTAATATTTGGGTGGTCAGTTCGACAAACAAAGGGGCGAGACCCAAAAAACGATCTTCGTTTTTGTCAGAACGAATCAGAAGATTACAACAAAGAAAAACAGACCTGAAGTAGGTTCACGTGGAAGAGCGCCACCGATTCGCTTATTGAGCAAGGTAAAGAGCGGTCAAGAAAATGTGAAAGGGCTTGCTAGAATGATGTCTGGAGGACGAGACATTCATTAGGAACATACGATATGAAGATCTAGACCATAATGTTTTGTGAGGACATTCCATGTATTGAAGAGGTCAAATCCTAGATAGTTAGTGCCCCACGGTGGCTACGCAAAGACATGTGACAGACTATTACGGCCAGGGTCCTTGTTGGTTTTGGGCTATCCAATGTCATTCAAGGTAAGGAGGTCAACTTCTATCAATTACACCGACGGCGGACGGGCCGGGACCCAGATACCGTACCGCATGGTCACCAATTATACCGTATGTTTGCCGGCGTGTCATTCTGCCGACGCTGAATGGGTCAATTAGATGAAGAGTCAAAGTCGAAAGAGCCGATAATGAAGTTGGTTCCATTTTTTTTTATTCTCTTCCATCCTGTATTCCCCCGTACTCTCGTACTTCCCCTATTCCTTTCCCTTCCCCTCTTTCTCATTTCCTCTTCTCTTTTTTCCTCTTCCTTATTTCCTCCTCTCCTCTTTCCTCTCATTTTCCTTCCTCTTGCCGACAGCCAAAAATTTGCGAAAATTATTGGGGGGGAGGGGGGTGATTTGGACGACGCCCCACACCCTCGCTCGCTACGGCCCTGAGAATAAGGGATAAAAAGCTGATTGTGGTATAAAGAGCATTACACAAATAGACACCTCATATATATCTGGCATGTCACCAATGAAATGGAAGGGTTTCATGGAAAGTTATCGAGATAATGAAAGTTTAGTTCCTCGGAAAAGGCGTGCGCCACTGAGAACAAAAGGCCTTGTGGGTGAAAGGGAGTAGTTTTTTGGGCTATTAGGCGTGAATAGGCATTTTTTTGCGACTTCTCGTTTACGCGTTCCCTTATTCAATCGGGTCAAAGTTCAGCAAAAGCTAGTCAAACGTTTGTTCGGAAATTCTGGTGCTAGCTCATTTCGAGAGGGCAGATTGCCTCTAATATAAGGATGACCGAGTGCGCTTTCCTCTCCTGTTGGGGGGGGGGGGGGGGGGGGGAGCAGAAGTCAAGGACACATTGGTCCATTGTTAGTGTTCGATTCGGGTTATTACAACAAGTCATAGCCAGGAGATGGCTAGCGTTCTTAATACTATTTTTCGTCGGTATTCTCTCGGGAAAACAGGGATAATTTCAGTAACTTGTGTTGTGGCATCATAAGTTAATATTGTTAATATAGTATGTTCGCCCTGATGGATAAAAGAGAAACTGCAGAAATCAAAAAAGTGGTTAAAGCTCATGGTCCGGATGGGAGTTACCGCTTCGTATGTAATCTTTTGCCGACCAGTTGTCGGTCCCATTAGCTATGATTTCAATGAAACCGTGCGAGAGAGGTGTTGTTTTCCGGAGATTGGGGAGGGAGCACATGTTTCTCTCAATCCAGACAGGCATCTTGTCTTCCTTTGATATACAGCCAGTGAGTCTCACCAGTGGTTTGGTCTTCGAGTGTTTGGAATCCATTAGTCGGATCATATGGTCGATTTTCCCAATTAGTACATCCAATCGGTTCCAGCATGTTTCAGAACATCGTTCGTGTTTAAGACTAATTTCTTAGAATTTATTTTTTGAATATTTGCTATCAGTGCCCAGCTCAAAGTACTCACTAAATCATCATTCCTCGGACCTGCATGTGAAAGCAACGCTCTTGCTGGGTCACCAGCCCACAATTTAGAGCGAGATGTTTTGTGGACAAATCATTTCCCCCTGGACAATCGGCTCATTGTCAACTAGGCTTGCAGACCTGACCGTTCTGACAGATAAGGTAAACACTGGTTTGCTCTGCAGAGGGATGGAATAATGGTCACCAACTCTGTCACAGAGAACTAGCTCAATGGAAGTTGGAAATTAGGGTAATTATTGGATTTAATTAAAAACCACTAATCACCCTATGCAAACATAAATGTTCCAACCTGATTGCATTTACGGTTCAGAATTTACAAATGAAGCCTTAACTTTATTGGGGTAATTAATTAATTGGATTTAATTAAATTTCATCACTATGCCAAACAAAATGTAACTTAGCCTAGCCGGTGACATGCTTCATCCACCGACCCCATTACAACCTATTTGCATGTACGGTTCAGAATGAACGTGACGAACAGAACGGACGAACGAAATAACTAACGGACTAATTCGAACGAACGAACGAACGACGGACGGAGAGACATGACTACTTGTAGAGCTGCTTACCCGAACTAAAGAAGAGTGCCCTCATTCCGTATTCTTTATCGACGGAGTACACACTTGATACGGTTTACCACTCACTAAAATTCTTGGAGTTACCGTTTATAGTCGACTCTCCTGGGGGCCCCATTTTAACATTTTTGCTACTAAAGCTCATAAACTATTTGGCTCTTAAGGATTTCGCTTAAAGGGCTGTTCCCAGTTCACACTATAACGATGTCGTATCGTGCAACGATCCGATTTCTTGGTTTGGGATCGAATAACACCAGCTCATGAATATGACGGCTGAAACGCGCATCCATGGAGTCTTTATATCAACTGAGAGGACATTAGAGTGCCTATTGTGTGGGCAGTTGTGTGCCCTGTTTCAGTCCGTCAGAGAAACAATAACTCAAGTGAGGAGGGCGCCCTATGTTGTGTAACATAGTGGAAATACTTTCATTGTTGCTTATTACTCTCCATCTGCGAATTTCTTCTATTTCTTCTACCAAATGCCCCGAGGCATATACCTTGTTTTTTTCTCTATAGTAAAGAAATTATCATAGTGCAAGATTCTGCAACACCTTTGATGATTGTGACCCCTGTTTCAGAAAACGCGAAAGTCAGGCGATCAGACAATCTATTACGGAACACAGAAACAACATTTAATCGTGGAACATACGAATCGATTGCGTCCGGCAGAAACACCATCCAGCGTCTGCATGTAATAACATCACGGGTGAACTAGCATGGGCAGGCGCCACAGTGGGGGGGGGGGGGGGGCAAGGGGGGCTTTTGCCCCCCCCCATGGGTTTTGAGCCGAAAAATAAAATCGTTTGAAAGATGTTTTTAAACGCACTTATTTTCGTAGGGTGTGGGGTGTGGAGGTGTCATAGATGGTCGGTACTACTACTATATCAATTCGGCGATTCAAACAAAATCTCCCAGATAGGGGGCCACTTCCCCCAATCAAATTCTAGTTATTAGGTAATTGAAATAACCCAAAATCTTCCGCGTCAGCGCGCCTGCGTGTTTTTCGTTGTCAATTTTCATTGATCCGATTATAGGCCACCATCAACTTAATTATCAAACATGAATTTCGCAGATTCGACGAACAATCTTCGTAGATATGGGGGGGGGGGGGGTGCATGTTCACCCAAATCCCGCAAATGAAAAATAATTGGGGGGGTTGATAGTTTTTAACACTTAGGTCAATAAAAAACCCCAAACTTTCGCTCGCTTCGCGGGCGTGGTATGTTTTCCTACATCGATTTTCCTTTGAATCCATTTATTCCACGCATGAGTCTAATTGTACCGAAAATCAGTTTGTCGATTCACACAAAATCTTCAAAGATGGGGTGGGGGCACGTTCCCCAATAAGCCTTTGTGAAAACACGAAAATGTTGTGGTGACATTTTTAAACACTTGTAAATCAAAACCCCACAATTTTCGCGCGCGATTCGCGTGCTTGGTGGTTGTTTTATACAGCAATTTTCATTTTGATCAGCCTTCATATGCCAAGCATGATTCTACTGTAACGAAATCGAGTGCGTTATTTGTCGGATTCGAACAAACCTTCAAGATGGGTAGGGGGCACTTCCCCCAGAAAAAAGAAACGTTTTTTCGTAGATGGGGGGGGCATGTTCAACCCAAATCCCAAATGAAAAATGTTGTGTTGATAGTATTTAACACTTAGGTGTAAACAACAACCCAAAAATTTTCGGGCGCTTCGCGCCCGCTGGTGGAGTTTTACAGCAATTTTGACATTTGATCAGATTATATGCCAAGCATGAATCTACTTGTAACCCGAAAATCATGTTTATCGGATTCGAACAACCTTCAAAGATGGGGGGGGGGGGATGCACGTTCCCCCAATCAAAATCAAATCCTTGGGAAAAAAATATTAAAAAAGTTCTGGTATAGGTTTACACACTTATGTAATGTAAACAACAAAAAAAGAACATTTCCCGCGCTTCGACGCCGGCTGTGTTTTCTTCGTCCCCATTTCATTGAACCGATTGTGGACACGGACAGTATACTCTACTTGTACCGTGTGGGGGCTGTCGATTCAGAGGGAGGCGTTAATCAGTATTCGGTGGGGGGACGCATTCGGGCCACCCCGTTCTGCATATTTACTCCAGGATTATTTAGTCAACAATCGGCAGTACAAAGATCAGTAATCTTACCCCTGCCGCATAGGCGCACTGTACTGAAGGCATACGTCACGATGGAGTTTTTGGTTGTGTATGATATCAGTTTATTGAACTGATATGCGGTCGATGCTGGTCGTCCGGGACACTTCCTCTCAATCATACAGTGAGGATTAGGAAAATATTAATGAAATACCCATTGTACAAAATGACAGGACAAAAAAAGCAAACTTAAAAAAATTTTATTGTCGAGAACTGAACCGGCCCAGAGAGGCGATCTCCTGTCATTGGAGCTTCAGGACGGCCAAATTTTTCTGGACCGTCCTGCGCCAACCTGTGGTGCGCTCCGCTTAGATAGTCAATCATCAAGTTTCGCCCCCCCCCATATTGTTTTAAATTCCTGGCGCCGCCCCTGTGAACTAGCGCCTTATTAATGTGAAGCTAGAATTAGAGGAGGCTGTCAAACGGAACATTTATAATCTTCCGCGCGAAATGCGAATCATGTCGCCCAAAACACATGTCACTATAACACTACTATAAGTGAGGGCGCTGTCGCGGCTTAGCAACACTGTTCCACACTGACTTCTGTTCTGTACAGGAGCTCAGTACAAGCGTATCCGGAGCTTGGAAACATCTGCACAATTGATGAGGACTTGATTCGCTATTTGCCGAACTTTCCGATGTGAAATGTTCTTCCCTACGTTTTGATTATCCCTATTCCTTCTATCCTTAAGCTAAACGATTTATCGTACGACTTTTATCATTTTTTCGATAAGACGTCATTCGGAAAATGTGTGGTTTGTTTTCAAACACCTTCGATTTTGAGAAGGTACCTGTGTTGATGCACCAGTATATGCCTAACATTTGTTACCACACAGACCCTCTTCTTCCTAGTTCAGCCTAAAATCTGAAAAAGATCGTGTAGCAGAACGATAATGGTTATAGCGTGACCGGCCTTCAACTCTAATGTTAGATTCATGAGTACAGACAGAAAACGGAAGGGCGGTTATTATTTTGACTCAGTGAATGCCGAAGAAATCACGTGAACGTGGATAGTGAAACTGTCTATAAGCTGTATTCGAATTGCAGCGTGTGTTTCATCTCGTCAAGCTGAGATCTCAGGCCGCATCCCGCATCCTAGATCCTAAACCCAGAAAAGGAGGACTGCATTAGTGCGAATGCGGGAATTGCGCATGGGAAAAAGTGCTATTCGATTCACAGAAAAAAAGATTCTTACATTTCATTACCGCAATACTTACCTTGACACTTTCACGACTTCATTTGTACGTTGGGATTCCGCAAATCGGACCATGTATCGATTGACAACCGTCACGCTGCGTATTAGTATGAGCCCAGAGTTTGCCATTGTTACCGAGAAGAAATTCTGAATTTTCTTCGAGTCGACGAAGTGAAAAAAAGGGCAAAAAAGCGAAACTATAGGGGTTCCATGGTCCATTGTCGTTTGTCATTTGCCCTTCACAGTTAACGGCTGGAATATCGGTTTATGGAGTGGTAAATGACATCTAGTAACACGTATTGAAATGAGTTGGTTCACATAGGGACCTATATGCTGGGTAAATGGATGGCACACGGACTTTTATACGGAGGCGCATACGCCACCAACGTATGCGCATACGTCACGTAGACGCATACGGACACCTGTAGACACAGCTTCATTGAAGAATGGATGTGCGCGCCTGTGTTCTATAACTTGCTTGAGATATAGGATGGGAAAGGATATGCGAAACGCCAGCAACGGTGTCGTTCGACACGCAGGTATTAATTAAATCAAGTAAAAAAAAAGAAAGTATTTTGTTTAAAATTCCAATAAGTTTCATAAAACGTGTAATATAATTGCCACTATGGTTCCACTCACGTTTCTCAAATTTCATACATACAAAATAGTAATCCCGCTACCCTCTACAGTGGGTACGATCGGAATGTAAACAATGGAGGGGGATACATGGCCTCAACAAATAGAAACTGTATATATATATATTAATAGTGCCGTTATTGAGACTCACTCATCAGGGTTCTCACAGAGCGGGAGCTTTTGTAAATTAGGATCCTCAAAAAAAAAAATAAACTGAGTCTCGTGAGTAACATGGAAGGAAAACTGATGATTAAAACATATTGGCTCTTCCATACATAAGTAAGCGATTGGTCTCTCGTCATTTTCAGTAGGGGCACCACCAAGAAAAGTTCCGCTAGCATTCTTCTGGGGAAAAAAAAATCGTTGGCGTCCCCGGGATCGAGGCTTTGGCCGAAGTTCTGAAACTAATCCGACCTGTATTAAGTTACAATTATTGCGATTTAGTTGAGCGCCGGAAAGGAAAAATTCTCAAATTAGTCCCTGTTATGCCCTGTTCTCCGCCGCCAGGTTCGGTCTCCAGTGGGAATACAATATGGACTCCAATATTACGTGTACTTTAAAAAAATGTGGTGTTTGGTAAAAAAAAAAATACACAATCACCGGTGTAATAGGTGTGATTACGAATATTGTCACTTCAGAGCAGCCAATTGGAGTGGGCGCCACAGTAATATGAAGTGAGAAAGAGTCGATTAAAACAGTAATTAAATGGGGGACGGTACACACACTGAACGTATTGTATTTCACCAGGAATTAATTATGTAAACTCTCTAAGAATGAAATTGGTGATGAAATTCCGCTAATGAGTAGAAACTTAAGAGCAGATAGCAGTCACTGTGTTATTCATTTTCAGCAGACATATATGAAGTGTTGTTAGTTAAAAGTATAGTATTGTTCGTAACTGGCACGCGATTTTTACGTGATAATAGCTCAGTAGTAGTTCGTAGACAATCTTATGTTATCAATGGCATCTGCTTGAAACGGTCTACACACCAGCGAAGTCACCTGAGAAATTGGTGCCAGTGACCTTGTGGATTTCCACATCTTGATGTGTGATGAAAACAATCGACAAAACTGTTGTTAAGGTTCTACCACAACAGGAGTGTGAATTGTACACCAGCTGAGGTCAGTGCATTAGTTTACACCGGTTGATGTGTAGAAATCCACATAACTTGTGTAGCGAATAAATAAAAGTTGGGTACGTATTTTGTCTTGCGTCTTGCTAACGAACAGTCCGATTTTTTTTGAGAGGAGTTCAGTGCGACATTCCTTATAAGTTCAGGGTCGGACCCTGGGTCAAGAATACGAGCTGTTCAAATAATGTGGACATTTGCTGTGGTTATGCGTGAGTGTTACCTTCGCCGGGAGGAAGGTCTACGTGCGCCGTCGATCAAATCCAGGGTTATGTATTACAAAGTTATACGTTACCTCACATAACACCTGTAGTAGTGGCTGCAGAAGTGTTACCCAAAACTCTTGTAGAGGATCATACAAACATATGGAGACTATATGAATGTCATATGTTTCCACTTAATCCAGGAGCTTCCCTGTTCACAGTTGATTTGATTGATTGATTTGCACGTCCGGGGTCAGAAAGCCCATGAGGTCATCAAGGAACCTGGCCGTATTTGATATGTATATGTATGTTGAACTTGAAAACCAAACACGTCATTTTAGGGAACAGTGTTGGCGCTAAGCGGAGGAGAGAAGGATTGATTTCAACTGCTAATTACTGGATCCGTCCGAAAAAATTATGTCAAGAGGGATATTCCCTCCCAAAACGCTCGGGTTTTGGGGTGTTTAGGCTACTGTGTATGCGGTCCCTCTTCACTCGTAGAAATCCCTTTAAAATAAATCAGAGGGAGGGAATTCCCTCCTAGATTAAAAAGCTTAGCGACAGCAACTGGAAACACTGGACAGTATATTCGAAGTTAACATGGCGCGTGTGGGTATCGTATATAGGTATAATGATTCGGTCAACCGTAACGGTCACAGGTTGTTTCACGCCTCGGTTCATAACTACGGCTCACACAACCTGTTCTGTCGTTATGGAACAATGGACTGTCTTCAGCACTTAGACGCGTCAACAATTAACCCCATTCTAAAGAGGAATTATTCATCTGGTAGCTACGCCGGAAGCGAACCGAGAAGTTTATAAGTTTGCGTGACGCCACGACAGAAGGACCGCCTGGAATTGCCAAGGCTATATAGATAGGACCACGGTATATTCGTTACAATGGTAATCGATACTATATGATTTCGAAATATATACCGGCTTTCGTCGACAGGTGGTATGTGTCGAGAAGGTATTGCTTCTTCAATACCTTTGGGCCCCGATCATGAATTGCACCCGGCCTTCTGGACTACGTAAACACGCACAGAATACCGGTCTAACCAGCGAACAGGTCCCGGTTGATTTAACTACCGTAGTCAAGACGGATGGTCGAGACTAGGTTTTGATAGTTTCTGGTACTCTTGTTGGAGCAGTTCCTCGATCTTGGCTGAAGTCGTCCATATGTGACGTACTGCTTGTGCCCACCCCGATCGAATTTCTAGTTGCCGTTTAGAGATTACCTTCAAAGAAGTAGAAGTAACAAATGCTGTAATGGTTAAATACATCCCACCACAATAGGCGGGGTACTGAGAAATTTGAAGTCGGGGGTGGGGGGGGGGGGGTGGGGGGGGGTGTAGTAGTTAGAACCGTATAGGCAATACTGAATGATGATAATTCAAGCGGGTTTTCTCCCAATGCGTTGTTGTATGTTGTTTTGTGTTAACTGGGTCATGGGGGGGGGTTGCAACCCGACCCCCCGCCCGGGGGTTACGCCCCTGACCACAAGCGAAAGAAATGCAACGAGCGATGCCATTCGCCAGACTTTTCAATTAAGGAGGTGCAAAGTGGAACTGGTCCGAGGCAGGAATCAATCATTTTGCACAGACTCTACCTATATATTCCAGTCAGTGATTCCGTGGGGGAGTAGGGTAATTCAGACCAGGATCTTCAAATCTGGGGGTGCCGTTTAAAAGTCCTGCCTCCCTGTATACGCCCACGGCTGCCGAGGCCGTTTCCGGCTAGTAAAGTAGGGGCCATGCACAATCAGAATTCGTGAGCTAGGCCTACATGGGCGTACATGGCTCACTAGTAAAGCAAATTGGAATTTGTGTTGGTGACGCGAACGAGCACCAAATACTGAGAACGATTGTATGAGTATCGATTTGTAACCTTTCAGTTTTTTTTGAGGAATCGTCTGCGTCCTCCGCTCGAATTCTCCCCGATACTTCACGCCCGAGTCACTGACACTCCTAAGGTGTTGCCCAATATCCTGCAGGTATAGTCCGTAATTGAACCGCCCTCTGGAAAGTAGGTTTATCTCCGTCTCAGTTTTCAGCAACCGTAGCGCCGAAAGCACGGTGCAGGAGCTCGTACTATGGAAAACCGATTGAAAGAATCATTTACGGGTGGCCGGAACGCGGGGCTATATCGCTGTGGTTTTGAGCGTTTGAAGGAAAGGACCTACATGCGAAAGTGCCAAAGATAAGAACATTGACCTGCCTCTCATTGGACAGTCATTGTCATATGGACTCATACAAGAGCTGCAATTGAACGGAATAAGCTATATTGTCATAAAGTTTCAATTCACGTTAGCTGTGTTCAGTCACGTAGGTTCAATGGGAACTAACATCTGAAGATATAGAAAATCATGCTTAGTGTCCCTTAATGGTCGATGCTTGGTCCGTACTGATTATTCACGTGAATGAACATCTGTCGCGTATCTGGAAGTGCAAAACATTATTGATTCCTTGCCGAAGGGAAAAGGAAATCTCTGCAGTCACGCACCGTGCGTTTGGTTGTGTGTCTGTGTGTGGGCATGGGTGTGTGTGTGTGTGCTGTGTGTGTGACACCCTCTTGTCGGCACGACCCTGAAGAACGCAGCAATGTATGAATGAAGTTCAAATTAAGTATGTGTGTGGAAATTTAGAGAGGAGGACCCCTATTGTTTTTGGTGCCAGTTCAAGGTCATTCAAGGTCACGAGAGGGCAAAACTTCAGAAGCTTGTTCAACACGATATCTATGAACCCACGCATGTTCAATTTAAATTAGGCATGTGGGTTCCACGTATGGTGAGGATGAAGCCCTGTTGTTTTTTGTGTTAGGGTCCAAATTCATTTAGGTCACCAGAGAAAAGCCTATATATCTGGCAGCGGACTCATTTTATAGGATGGCCGTAATGGAAGTTTTGTTCGTCTAGAAGAACTACATCTGGTGATTTACCTTTTGTCCTCATTTGACCTTTTGACCTCGTTTGACCTTTCGACCTGTGGCATTGCTCATTTTTTTGTGATGACCAATTTGTCTTGTTGAACAGACCTGAAGTGAATTGGACTGATGTAATACATCACTTATATCACGAGCTATCATCCAGGAACGCACATTGGGAAAGGTCAAGACAGCCTAAAACCGGAATGGTTTAAATTTGACGTTGACATCGACATCTTGCGCAAAAAAACATTTTAGAGGGATGTTGTAATGGAAAGTTTTGTTCGATAAAGGCCAACTGCAATGTAGTTCGTTTCGCTATGCATGGGAGCCTTGTCGTTTGACCATGAATATTTTGTGTGGCCACCGTCACTCTGCAAATTTAAGATGCTTGTGTTAAGTTAAAACACTTTTGACATAATGTGCCCAGTGCCATGTATCCCTCAGGCATGGGTATGTACCCAACTTTGGGAACAACTGCAACCTCCAGATGCCATTAAGAATGTGTGTAGATATTACTGTACTTACCCCTGTATGACCCCAATTGTCCAACTGTTCATTATACACACCATTTCCCTGGAGTGCATAATGAGGGCATATATTCACACCCATGCTGTCCCTATAGTCAACATGGTTTTGTGTGTATCACGGTCCAGTCTCAAGGACCACCCTATTAACTTGCAATATTTACTTGTGTATTAAGGCTCTCGGAAGTACTTCGAAAGGGTACCCCCAATAGTGTAATATGGCAGAAGTTGGGGGTGGGTCCCCCCCCCCCGACATGGTTCACCGGAAGAAATGGGGGGGGGGCCTGAAAGTGGTACGAAGTAGGTGGCAACAGACCATCCTCTTGTACTACACTGTTTTCCATCAATAGCGGTTCATTTAAACCCCCTCACCGTGGGCCCGGGGGTGACCAGAACACAAAATCGACCCCTACACTGGGAACATACCCCTACCCCCCCCCCCCCCCCCCGCAATCAAGCAGGTCTCCCCACATGATTGCAAACAATTTAGAAGTGTTTTGAGCTGGGGGGCTTACAACAGTGATGAAAAGGCTTATTATCCATTTTTTTTTTTCAATTTAACATTTTGATGTCTCCAACCTGTTTCATTCTGTTTAGAAAGATTATTGATCGTTTAATTAACCAGAGAACAGATATCTTTAGCCTCTGGACAATGACCGAATGACCCGTATTTATCTAGCACTGCTCAAGAAGAATACGGCTGTCATCGTGTAAACCTCTAATGACAATAGGGCTAACTTGGAACGCCGACTCCCCCGCTTGTTTCCTCCCCCCCCCCCCCCAACCTCTCTGGCGTTGTGTTGGGTCATGTGCCAAAAATTACCTGAGGTCAAAAGCGTGAGATCGATGTCTGAAATAGCCTATCTCCAAAACCTACCCAACAAGCAGCTGGGTCATATATGTGGAGATTCGTAGCAGCCAAATGTGGCCAGGAATCACTACGCAGTGTTTCTTTCCCCCTTGTGCAATATAAAGTAAGCACGGCCGTAAACGTCTTGTTACCTGCGGACGAATACACTGTGGATACCAAATAAGCCGAACCGATTTTAGGGCTAAGAGTTTCATTAGTGTCCAGGAATTTGGCCTCGGAAACTCTTCAAAAGTTTCTGCCCAAAAATTATTCACCATTAGTACAGAGTTTCTTACAACAACGTCTCTTCTATATTTAACTTCAGTGACCCCTGATGCTTAGAAAATAATTTGCAACAGTCTCGCCACATAGTAGTTACTATATATGTACTGGGTTTTCAACATTTAATACAACAATATTTAACTAGACACATGCTGGCGGTTAACCGCCACTTGTTTTATCCTCTACCTCGCGATCAGTTGGGAAGATGGTTTATAGTTTGCCATGTGATGGCATTATTGATAACATGAGAATGAATTAGCTTTTATATTGTTGGCATTTTCACACCGCGAATTAGTCCAAAGCGCTTTTAATTACAATGACACTCCAAGTGTCGTTTTAAGCTGACAAACTTTGATACTCGCATAATTTTGCCTCTGGTGACCTTGGAATAAACCTTCACTAGCTCTTTCGGACCAATTATAGTCCCCACCTACCCAGTTTCGTGGGGACTCAGACCACTTTCTAAAAATGCCGGCAAATTGGGGGCAAATAAGCGGACTTTGCCTCTGATGACCCCGACATTCCTCCACTTTTGTTTTTCGGGACCAAACAATCTTCCCACCAACTAAGTTTCATGGATCCGAAACAAACTTTTGGTAACTCTCCGTAAATTTGCCCTCTGGTGACCTTGAAATGACTTCACGTTTTTTTCGGGACCAACACATAGTCCCCCCACCTGCCAAGTTTCGTAGAATCCGACCGCAACTTTTAAAAATTGCGCAAATTATACAAATTAGCTGACCCCTGCATGCGCGACATCCACTTTCGAACCCATCTGAGATTGCACTATGTGCGGAACATGTGTGATAAGTTTCGGCTCAAACGGCCAAAGTGGTGAGAGTTGGTTGCGCTAAAAAAGAGGAGAAAACGGGAAATCTTTCAATCGTGAAAATTATTCACAAATTAGCGGACCCCGTTCATGTGCGACCGCCCAAATTTGAACCCATTCGATGTTTCAACTAAAGGCTTGTGTACACGTCAACATGTTGCGACACTTGTGTCGCAACATGTCATCAGGACACTCAACACAAGCTTTTTTGGGCCCTGGATACACTAGACACAAGTTGCGACACAAGTTGCGACATTGTGTCGCGACACAAGTTGGCCGACACACAGTGGCACATGTTGTGGATATCACTCTCCTCCGTCCTATCCGTCATGAGAGTTCAAAATTGCAACCTTTTCAACTGTTTAGATCCCAACGTAGGGGCCTTCTGAATCCCCCACCCCCCCCCCCACCCCCCTCCCCGTGATGTCATCAATTCATCAAATTCGTTAAAAGCAAAATGAAATAACTTAAACAAGGTGACATTGCTACGAACCTCCAAAATTGGGGTTTGATGTTTGATTTTGTCCTCTTATCACCTGGCTTTGTTTAAAAGAAAATATGTTACATGACCCTTGGGCTTAAAGAGAGAAGGGAAGGGGTTGGATTCCACCCTTCCATCCACCCACCCTTAACGACGTCCACTCTTTTTCTATGACTTTCATATATCTCGCTAAGCTTAAAAGATTAATATATTCTATTTTAATGTTATGTTATAACAAGGGTCAAAGACAGCGAAGGGGGGGGGGGGGGGTGTAATAGGTGGTGAAAGGTAGCCAGGACGGGGGTTGTCGAGGTTAACATTCCACGGCCAAATGTATACCCCTGAATTTCGTATTGCTTTCCCCCATATATTCGTGTGAAGGTGACAAAGAATGCATCATATTCCATTCATTTCATATTATGCAGTGACCAAATGAGGCAAGTCACCTTGAGTTTAATTTTTTTTCATTTTGAAACATTTTTAGATATTGTCCGGTCGACAACAGGGTGCGGCGCTAGCCAGCGGTTGTGAGGTATGGGGGAGGGGGGGTCGGCGGGGTGGGGGGTGGAAAAATTTAGGGGGGGGGGGTTAGGCCGAAAGGCTTCGGCCCTCCTTCTGGGTACTATTCAATTCCCCCCCCCCCCCATGTCCCTCACTTAGCCCACGAAATTGAATAAAAAATGACAGGGGAACACTTGTCCAAAAATACTGTTTTTTGTCAAGGGGGCATGCTGATGTTTGCCTGTCGGGCCTTAAGATTCCCCCCGACCCCCCTCACGCACCCTGGCGTATCGCCCCTGGTGGATACGGGCATGTTTTTTTTGTTCTTGTCTAAGTTCCGAAACTGACTAGCAATTACTTTTTGTGCGTTTGTCATTAATGACTGCATTCCACAAATATTAGGGACTCCCCGGGCCTCCCCGTACAGGCTCGCACTTTTCAATGGGGGAGAGGATGAGGTAGCTTGGGGTCTGTGTATACTAGATCACACTGATTAGGCTATCTTATGAATGGTCATGCTGTTTATTTTTTTTTTTTTTTTTTTTAACATCACCACCACTTCGCATTTTGGCAAGACATCTTCGAATACGTTTGTAATGATGGTAAAGTAAAATGGTACACTATGTTAGCATTTAAGCAAGCCATCTTACATTTTGTGAACGTCAGGACAGCATTTATAATTAAATGAGGCTCAGTATACCACTGACGTAGGGCTACTAGAATTTGACAGATCTATTCCATGGAAGGCTGCCATTTTGTCGAAGTCATATGACTAGAATCGCTAGACGATAATCAGCTGATTCAAGTATTACCCTCTGATTGGTCAAAAGTCAGGACACATCAGGAACACATGTTGCCAAATAATTGATTTTCAATTATTTGACAACATGTGGGCCAATGTTGCGCCAAAATGAGTCCTTTGTATCCTGAGTTTTGCTCGTACACCACTGTCAACATTTGCGGACATCAAGGCGTCGAGGACACATGTTGCGACACAGGGCCCAAACATGTTGACAGTGTACACAGGCCTTAAGACGGAACCAGGTGTGCCAAGTTTCTGCTTCAAAGGACAAAGTGTTGGAGAGTTTAGAGGTATGCGCTAACCAGAAACGCGGCGGACGCGGGGGAGACGGCGATGCCAAAACCATAATATCACCACGGTGGGATATAATGACCAAAATAGCCATAAAAAACGTTGTTCAAGTTTTATTTGGATACATCATTCAGAGGTAAATTGACCTCATTGACCTCGCAAGACCCTCCAGTTTGCCATCTAACAGTTACCGGTACTAAGTGAGGAGTTTCTGTTATTACAACAACGTATGGCCCTCGACTTCTGATGACCTTGGAATGAACTTGAACATCGGAGCTATAGGCATAACCTAATTTTCGATGGGGCGTGTGAATCCCACAAAGGTCAAGAACTTTAGTCGAAAAGCCGACCGATATACGTAAGAGTATCGTCATGTGCTACAGTAATCAGGTTACTCAAGCTAATTTGAATTAGTCCTCACAATGTTATGTTCTCATAGTCAGTACGTAGAGTGAATAGAATCAAATGTCGATTCGATCGATCGACGAATAGACGACGTATGGACAGATCAACGGACGCATGACAAGTCGGGAGTCGAGTCCTCTCCAATCGAGTCCGAGTCATCAGATCCGAGTCGAGTCATTGGCTTCCGAGTCCGCGTCCGGTCACGTTCCGAGTCAGAGTCCCCGAGTCCTATGCAATTTGACCTGTTACTATTTCACAAACTAAGGCATAACTTAAAAACGCGGTATTGCTTAATTGCTACCAGGCAAGGTGTTTTGACTGCAGCGGCGGACGGCGGTGGCGGAAGACGGCGAAGCCAAAACCATAATATCCCCAAAGTGGGGATATAATGACCTCACAAGCCATAAAAAGTTGTCCAAGATTTTAGTGATAATATCATTCAGAGGTAAATTGACCTTCATTGACCTCGCAAGACCCTCACGTTTTTGCATCTAACATTACCGCGTACTAAGTGATGAGTTCTGTTTATTACAACAACGTATGGCCCTTCCTGACTTCTGATGACCTTGGAATGAACTGGAACATACTGCGCTATAGGGCCTACCTAATTTTCGATTGTCGTGTGAATCCACAAATGTTGAACGAATTTAGTCGAAGACCGGAATACGTATGGTATCGTATTTGCTACGTAATCGGTTACTCAAAGCTTAATTGCATATTCCTTCAACACTGTTAGTTCTCATAGTCAGTACGTAGAGTGAATAGAATCAAATGTCGATTCGATCGATCGACGAATAGACGGACGTATGGACAGAAATCAACGGACGCATGGACAAGTGCTGGAGTCGAGTCCTCCTCTCAATCCGAGTCCCGAGGCCGAGTCAATCATTATCCGATCCGAGTCACTTGGCTTCCGAGTCCGAGTCCGAGTCACGAGTGTCCGAGTCCAGAGTCCCCGAGTCCTTAAATGCAAATTTGACCTGTACTATTTCACCAACTAAGGCATAATCTTAACAACCCCTATATTGCTTAATTGCTACCAGGCATGTTCTTGAATGCAGCGGCCAGCGGCTACTATAAATAACAATGTAATAACATAAAAAAAGAGAGGATTGGGTGGTCATACTTCATGACAGAGTGCGAAATATCAAGATCCAGAGGTCTATGATGTTTATAGCCGAGAAGATAGATGCAAGGGCAATAATGACTATAATTCGGGTGAACACAAGGGAAAGTCGTCTCGTGTAGGCATGGGGGTGCATACAGGCAGAGTCCAATATTTTTTTTTTTAAATTTGACAAATTTGATAAATTGTTGATTGCAATGCATTATTTGCTTGAAATAATGGAGAATGAACTGCTCTCTTCAACATTATCTCCTCTTACATGGAATCTTCTCCTCTTTGAACCCATCCCTCCTCTCCCTGTGAATCATTATTTGAATTCACTAATTATTACTGCCACATCAACAAGGTGATCGCCCCCAGTGTCTCGCTGGTTGCGCGATCAGTGTTTTTACTTCTATTAGTCACCATGCAAAACATATAACAAGGCTTCCATGTGTCGCCTGAAGGATTTCGGTATTGGCATTAAACAGAAACAGCCTACTAATCAGTGACCAATTTCAAAAATTCGAAAAGATGATTATGACAATGTCTACTGAAGGAGGAGAAACGTGTTTCGTGGAAATGTGGACTAAATTGGCCAACTGACCAAGTTTCCGGATAAACCCGCAAACTTTAAAATTACGATGTCCCAAAATATTATCTTCGGAAACTCCATTCGTCCCAGCCCCGGGCAGAAGGGAGGAAAAGAAAAATGTTAACAGTATTTTCGAAGGTCTATCAAATTGTCGGGTAAGAGATTGTTTGCTTTTGGGCAGCTCTATAATCCGACACAATTGTCACAGGAGAGCTTGGTTTATTACTCTAGTTCCTCGGTTTCTTTATTCTAACAGAAGCTGTTATATGAGGGAATCCAATTCGGAATTCCTGAGCATCACACATTAGGACCCAGGAAATGTTTAACGGACCATACCTACTGAGTTTGGCAAAATTCTTACCAGTTGGAAATTGGAATATATTATGCAAATTAGGCACATTACAACGCCTCTACTGACCCCAGCTGTAACTTCAAAATGATCAGGATTCAAAGGTGGGGTCACATCTACCAAGTTTTGTGGAAATCCAACAAACTTTCAAAAATGCATAATTCATGCACAGTCAAACATTAAAATGGACCCAGTGACCGACTTTTAAATTCTTCGGGAACCATGATAGACCAATCCCACAAAGTAGGTTTAGTGAGAGTCCGACAAACTTGAGAAATTGCATAAATTATGCAAATTAGACCAATGTATTAGCATATTTTAGGCTGAAAATCTAATCAGTTCAATTCCTGTCATCCAGGTCCTACATTCAAAACTACATCACTGTAGCAGATACGGTTCTTGCATAATCTGGCTAACGAGCCTAAACAAATACTTACATAAAATGAGTAATTACCAACCTAATTAATGACTTGGCCAATCTAATTCAGGATCGTGTACACCCAAGCAGGTGCTACACGCAAAATTTCAGCCATAGTCGGCTTCCCGGTTTGGTGAGAAATGAGAAATCCTGCCAACGAGAAAGTGTGACATACACACACACACGTCATAGCGACCACTATGTCTCTTCCTGAATTTCATTCATGCGAGCACAAGCACCTGGTTAAAAAAATATCGAACCACACTGGCACCTGTGAAATGAAATGCTATAGGCTATAAATCTTCCCCCAAAACAGATCGGTAGATTAGAGGGATGTTATTATTCCCAGGATTGTGTTATGTTCGTGTTCAAGGGTACCATTATAAACCAGAATAGTGTTGTACGTTCGTTAGTAGGTATCAAATTTCTTTGATTCGTTCCAAAAAAATATGATATATTTGTCCATGTTGATTCAACAATTTGTAGTATTGTACTAGTCAACCTTCTCCGGCACAATGTATAGCTTTTCGCTCGCATGTATTGTATCTCATAATTGAATACAGTGACTGTGAAACATCGAGCGGAATGTGAATGTCCATCCCTGCTTTAGACATCGGACAGTCGGAAGTACGTGGGAAAAGTTTAGTCTACTTTTCGGCAAAGCGTTGTGTGTTTCATTTTGGTTGTCTGTACGATCGGCAAAAGTACGTTCTGTTATTCGGAAAAAAAAATCAAAAAAAAAAAAAACAGAGGACTCGGACCAGGACTCGGACCGAGCCTCCGAGTCCTTTGGGATGGGACGCGTCCGAGTCCTGAGTCCCTATTGTAACCTTTTCCACCATTTACTGATCAACTGACTTCGCCAGCCTGACAACCCAAGTTCTCCAAGGTCATTGCACGCACACAGAGAATTCCGCTGACTCACAATTTATAAACCTACTGCCTTAGTTTCTCACTAGTTCATCATACTTGAACAAAATTACGATGAAATTGATGGGAAACGGTTTCTCTTTCAGAATATGTTAAATAGTTTTCCGTGACGATTTCTGGTTCACAAACTGAGTAAATTTAATACTGACATTCTAAATTCTTGTTTCTTAAGTGTACGTTTAATCAATTCCCCATACCTAAGTTTGCACACTGTGAAGAGCCATATAGGGGGTTCACACATGTAAACACTATCGTTTTTACGCTCCAATGCGAAATACGAGATGACGCTGCGGAAATGGTATCGCAGTTTTTACGACACATAGCTGAGTTTTATCTCTTCACTGCCGTGTGAACCTAGTTAGTTTGTCGAGTTAGGAATGAATGGGATAGACTAAAAACATTAAAAATGGCGGAAGATAACTTGGAGTAACAAAATATTATGTATAAACAGGGAACACAACTTTATCTTTCCAATGCTTGTGTGAACCTAGTCTTAGCAAAAACAATTCCGTAAGTATCCGAAACCTTTTCAGAAAGGTAAAAAAGAGAGTTATTTTAGCCTCTTTTATGTGAATTTCAGGTCGGAGTGCAGTTCCGGAGCGTGGAGTTTCAAAAAGGTTTCAATATAGGTCATTGAACTTCGATCCGAGCCTTGAAACAGGGACTCGAGTTCGGACTGGAGTCCGAGTCACGACTCGAGTCCCCCAGCACTGGTATGGACAGACCGGAACAGAGAAGTGAGTAGTTGAGACTAATTCGAGAGCGTTTGTCAATACTAAATCATCTTGACGCTTATAGAGTAGCCTACAATGTAACACACACACAGTGTTCCAGTCATTCGCTCCTATTTCATGCAATTATTTATACAGAAAGAAATCCCTCGTCTTGTCGATCCTACAGTGTAAAAGCCCGTAGCTACCGCGACAGTTACGAATAGCTTGGCAAGGCCGGGACGCGACTAGCCACAGGAATCACACTCGACGTAAAAGGGGGACACTCCCTACGGGAAAGGACAACATGTTCACCCCCCCCCCCCGAACCTCACCTGCTGCGATGACCAACACACCTGAAATTGATGAATTGGCACCAAGAAAGAAAATCTCGGACCGATTTTCCCCCGGTAGGGGGACAGAGCTATCTGACAGGACCCCCCCCCCCCCCCTCTTTCCCTCCGCTGGTGCCGTCCTTGGCCAAGGCTACGCAACTGACCACTGTATTTCCGTATGGTACAGTTCATATGCTTGGCTATATTTATTTAACAAATATATACCTCCATCAATACGTCTAATTCGTGATTGTAAGCGTCAGAATCAATTAATTATCTTACCTCAATACCTCAGATTCCATGAACTTCCCGCCAGCGTTCGGGGTTGTCCGGATTCGCTCGGCTTTCTCCGACAGATCCTCGCGCTGAAGAGGCGCTTGTTTGCGAGTATACGATCGTTTTCTGACGGCATTTCTTCGGTCCCCCGGCTACCGCGACTTTCTCTCTGAACTCAATCCATGACCCAATTTGGCCGATGTGTGGAAATCTTCCGACAGATAGGCATCGAATTTTAGGATATGCAGATGGGTTTCGTTATTCACATTATTTACAACAATTGGTTTGTACACATGCGGTCCAGCCGCATGGGCCTTCTGTGTCCTAGTCATGCGATTACCGGCCGCCTCAGAACGAGGGGCCCACCCCGGGTAGGGGCATACGTTGTTATCTCGTCCTATTGACATAACGACGCACTCTTCGCAGTAAAACGCCCCGTATTGTTACCCTCCTCGTGTGAACATTACATTCCCCTCTCATTCTCTGAAGCATAGGGCCTTCTCTGCCTCTTTTTCCCTTCCTCCTCTTCCGATTTGTCTCCCTCAAAAGGTAACGTTTGCTCTGTCTTTTGGCTTTAAAACCCTCTTCTCTCCTTACCTCCAATTGAAGTTAATCAGTCCGAGTCTCAAGGATTGTGACGTAGATTGTACTGATGAACGCCGAAACATGAATGACTTATTTCGTCCAGTTTACGAAATCCTTTTTATACTTGACTGCGTTCCATAGGAAACGACGGACGTGACGCATACCAAGTCTGAAAGTAGTGTTATTGCAACAGCCAGGGGATTTCCTTCCTCTGGTTACGGTGGCGCGATAGACATCGTTTATTCGTTCGGTTGAATGGTGGTAATTGTGTAACATAAAATTACTAAATGGAAAATAATCAAACACTCAATAGCCATACAATAATAAAATCAATCACTGGTGAAGTATCTGAAGTATATAAGATGCATATATTAAAGATGGATTGTCGTCAATTAAAATAAATCTTGTAAACAAATATCACTGCACCCATCAATTTAGACAAATTGACACCCAAATGGTTTTAGTATAATTCACGCATTTTTTTTTTTTTTTCCGTCCAAAATAAAATTTATATACTACTAAGGTAGAACATATCGCTTCCAATTTACATATAAGCCCCCATTACGAAATTTTGTCTTGACGTCAATGCACATTCGCCGTCGCTTGTTCGCGTGACTCTAGCAGACGACATCCATCTTAAATATCTCATTTTGAAATTATATAGGTCTATCTATGCATATAGGTGATATAGATTTATAGAGTAATTAATACAAAACGAGTGCGATAGGCTCTATATTAACTTCAAAAGTGACTGAACCTACTGGTTTTACCTAGTGAAACTGTAAATTGGTACTGCAAACTGAATATTCATCAAGTTTCAAGACGCATGAATATTGAATTTCCGAGCAATTTGACATTTTCGTCGAATCCCAACAAGTAATAGTCCCCCAGTACACGTCACAGCTTTGCTTAATATGATCCTGGAGATCATTGGATTAGCATTCGGGTACGAGAGATCCCGCCTCTTGATTAAATGATTATAGTCTGATCCCTGTGATGTGACAATTAAACGCCAACCTGGTCTGGTCACATGCGTAGTGGTATACTAAATCACTACTATTCGGATGCCCTGAAAATGTCCGTCACTCATACAAAATTACGCTCGAGTGGATTGCACTTTCGGCATTCCCCGGGAAACGGGATGGGGTTCGGGTCATAACCACGACTTTGGAATGGTACCTGTTGCCTTCGCCTGGGCGCTCACCACAAGCAGAGACATAACAAGGGGTAGGCAATCTGCAAGTTTCCCACGTATGCGTGGGTACCCTCACATTAAATTACTGCAAAGAAGCATGCTCTATTCCGTGTTCCTGGTCGAAGGATTCGCAATGACAATACGGGTGCAGTAATCCAGCGCTGGTCCCTCTGTCGGGCCTCGAATAGGTTAATCCTCATCTCGCAAGTATCTAAAAAAAACAAATAAGAAATGTCGAAACACACACACACACACCACACACACCAACACCCACACACACAACACACACCACTGTCTAACCAACTGATTAGGTGACGTAAAAAAATTGCCTGGCTCCTTGTCGTACATTTCATAATGGTTGAAATCAATGAGACCTTCGGTAAGAAATTGGGGATTTTAAAAGATGTCCCGTCGAAATTTCGTATTATTCATGTGCAAGGCGGGATCATGGGGGAGTGGGGGGGGGGGAGGCGGTGCGACGGCGTCCCCCCCCCCAAATATTTTGGGTTGGGGGGACGCAGCGCATTTCCCCCCCCCCCAATATTTGAACCCGACTTGCTATTTCGCTGACACTGTATCCCGACAGATCCATCAGCAACCATGAGTTTAAAAAACGTTTTAAACAATCATGATGGCCTAAATGATCAGTTGAGATGAATTCTGCTGCTCTCCATTTTCGAAAAGTTTTGCGCAGCTGCGCGCGGCGGGGATTTATGTATCGGTAGTTTTCAAACACATGATGTGGTGATGTGCCATCTTCTGCTGCTGGCAGACATATGATTTGTCCTTTAACATCATTATAATTATCAATGACGAAGGGTTCTCCTCCAATCCCTCTCCGTTACTAAGACTTGGCCTTCAACAGTTGGTGTGTGCTTCTCCTGTCACATTGGACTTTGTCAAACAAATCGCTATCTTGAGGTAAGGGGTGAGACGACGGGGTTAGGTCTACCACCTGGGCGGGGTTTTGTGGTTTTCTTTATTTATGGTGCGATCATTTGTTGAAAGTTGAGTGTCCAAATAAGCTTGTTTTTGGGGGGCACATACTATCACTATGAGGGCTTACGGTGCGGCATCGAAAATGCAACCAGGGAATGCACAAATTGCGTTGTCAGAAAGATATGAATCAAAATTCGAGTGGAGAAAAGGCTGTCCAAATACAATAGTGCCTGAATGTTTGCTGGAATGCCCAAAAGTGTAAACTTTGTTGTCTTTGAATGGGAAGAATGTTGGCGCGACGGGGCTGAATTTACCTCCTGGCTGGACTTGTGATTTGTTTGGCGAAATATGGTCTATCTACAAATTTGAAATAGAGTATTCGGCAATCAATTTATGGGTGCGAAAACCCTTTTTTGAAAGTTGGTGGTGGCAGCTGTTCACATCTGAGGGGTGCGGCCACGGTGCGGGTGGAAACCTCATAAAATAGCCATCGAAGATTCGGCGGGGAAACGCCACAATTTCTTGCAAAGACATGATTAAAATTTGTGATGAAGACATGTTTATATCCAAAGATTGGGACCTGTCTTAGATAGAATGTCCTAAGGTGTAAAATTTCGCAGCGCTTCGGCGCAGTTGCGGTTGATTTCTGTGTTATACTTATTTACCAACAAGTATGGCTCCATGTTAAAATGACCTGCACATGCGCCTGTGTCGCAAGAGGATAAAAACGGGGCCCTAATCTTTGAGTAAAAAAAATCAGGCCTGCCCTATCGTAAGTGATCGGTCAGAGAGGGGTCAGTGCCAATGGCGATCGGTGGTCGCATGTATCTGCCGAATCTCGCGCTTCGCGCGAACGTGTGCTTGTACATTGCCAATTTAGATTGACCTTTCATGATGAAATCTCCACGTGTCGTATTTCAGAATGTCACCAGATCCAACGGCGAAACCTTGAGATGATCCCTAAGGCGAGAAGTTTTAGAGAACTTTCCGAACATAATTTTTTTCAATGTTAGGAATGCTGATGACTGTCCATAGGGACATGGGAAGTGCGTTTCCTGCAATAAAGGGGGTCTGTCAAACGCGCCCAAACCTTGGGCGCTCCGCTTTGATGGTATCCATCTTCCACCCCCCCCCCCCAACCGCCACACAAATCGCCGCCCTTGTTCTGGGTTCTCCGTTCACTCTTTTGCTAACAAACTTCCGGCTTTGGCCTATATCACATTGCGGCTCGGTGACAAAGTTGAAGATCATTAGTCGCACACAGGAATACGGATACATGGCGGGGGATGGCTTACTAACCCCACCGTAGTAATCAATAGATGCGAATACAAGAGCCATAACGTGAACGACGTTGTTTACCCGGTACTGTTCAATTGATCCTTTATATAGCACGTGTGTGGGAAAAAAACACTAGAAACCGAAATAAAGGCAGAGTACCGGAACGAGGACCAAAAGGACTGCGAAACGTTCTAGAGCCCGGGTGAACAGATAGTTTATTTTCTTTCCAGTTTTGTGTTCGCTACGTTGACGGACGATACTATGTTTTATAACTGTTCTATTAGAAGGTTTTAAAATTTGCATAGGCCTACCGTTCCTACTTAGATAGATAAATGGATTTCGAGCTTCGTCTTTCATACAAGTTTGTGCACGTTGTTACCTTATTTTTACGTGAATATATCGTAAAGTAAGACTGTCGGTGGAATGTACGACATGGAAATGGGTTAGATCAAGCATATCATAAAGTATGAGTGATCTCTCAGCTAGGCCAAAGCGAGTCAAAGGTGCCAGGCTATATTAAAGCTCTCCGAATCAAGCTTGGACCAATTGTTTCAATTTCAGACATTTAATTAAGTAATGGCATGGGCGGGTCATATGCCCGGCGTGGTTGGCGGATCGGAGTTTTTAGTTTAATTTTAGTAGGAAAGGGCCAGGGAAGGGACTGAGTCCTCATGTACGTAGCACCTGACTATGATTACAATGCCCAATATAATGGTATATATAATGTTGCAGAACAACGACATCATTCTCGCGAGAATGACGGAGCCAGCCCGTTGACCAAGTGACAAGGGTGGTGGAACATTAATTGACATTGTGGCAATGAGAATGCACAGACTTAGCTCTTCCCCCATTGTTTGTGTGTGTTGTGTGGTGGTTGTGTGTGTGTGTGCGTGCGTGTGTGTGTGTGGTGTGTTGTGTGTGCGTTTGTTTTGCCAGGAGTTATCTACCATGCAACACCCTAATTAGGTATCAGGGCACTCAGACTGATACGGACCTATCCCCTGACCGGTCATCCCGAAACACTTCATAACCTCCCCGCTGCCGACCGGAACGTGCCGGATGTTCTACCTGAAACGTCGCAGATGTGCCAGAAACCCACATGACCCGAGAATATATACTTCATCTGTAATCAATGCATTTCCTAATCATCACACGATGGATCATTGAGCTTCCCTGATGTCCTTTTGACCCCAAATTCCTGATCACGTATAATTTATGTGAGCCAATAATAAAAAGTATCAAGTTGTCATGATAATCTTAACCTCAATCGGTTTGGATTAGATTCCTTTTGCAATTTTTCACGGATAGATAAGCTTTGCCCCGCAATCTTCCTGAATACCCAAAAAAGGGTGCATCTACTCGTTGAAAGTTTGGGAGAGGTCCATCCTTTAGAAGCAAATTTGGTCTGTGGTCAGACCCCCACACCTTAACGTGGTCGCGCCCCCGTGACCCAGTATCATAAAAATGTAATACAGTCCGAAGAGGGAAATGATTTTGTAATTTTTCACATGATGATAACTCATCAAATCATAAAGCACCTTTTGCCCTCTGAAAATCCCACATCATATTCAATGGGTTATAACACTAACCCAATATAACGGTACTTCAACCTCATCCACCCTCATGAGTTATTTCGCATTATGAACACAGTGACTCATTATGCCCCTTTAATGATATTTGCCTCTGACCTATAAGGCTGTAAGCTGTCGAAGATATCCCCTTAGTCAAGAAATATTGTGTCTAAAGTAAAAAATAAAAAATAACGTATATTCGAAAGCCCCGGCTCGTACGGTGCAGATTTAGTTTTACAGGACTCATTATTATTATTACGGTATTATTGCTGTTTATTATTATTACGCATGCTGCTGCAATATTTGCTAAATAAAGCTGCCAAAACCTCTACTGAACTGCGGAACTTGGAAATCTATTGATCACTTGGTCATGGGCGGGTTGACTCACCCCCCCCCCCTCCCCACCCGAGCCCTAATAGACAACTTACAGACCTGCAATATAGGTAGGTAGGTGGGTGGTGGATGAATGGATGGATGGTAGGACGGACAGACAGACAGAGCGGACGGACCACAGGCCTATGGATTGACAGAATTACATGCGAATCGCAATAGCCCAACCAACATACTTGTTCGAGCTGTGAAGACATCAGTGACAATCTTGCCAACGTAAATCGGTCTTCTGCAATTTTTACTATATGACTCGTACGAGCGAACGACTGGCTGTTAGCCGCATCGTAGTTCATACAAACTTCGTGTTCTATTCGCAGAGTCAGTTTTACAATGATATACCTTAATTCACCGACAGATTCTAAATTGTTATATATTGTGAGGAGTAAACAGTTTGAACCAAAAATTCAAACAATATACACTATCCAGGAATGATGGAATGTATTCACATTGGAATTGAACGTTAGGGGTAACATCTCTGTTATACGCAAAATTATAACACTGCTGAAAGTAGCCGGTTTTCGGTGTTCACCGTCCGTAACCGTTATGACCGGACACAAAATAGTGTTTAGCCCTCAGTACGGTGGCCTTGGGTTACCACCTTTTGAACTGTGTTTTCCCAATGTGTGAAGTCCAGTTTTGTGATACCGGTTGCTACTCCTCAGGATGGATGGATGGGCGTTATCACGTTGATGGTTTTGCCTGGAAATGGTCACACCATTTGTAGGCATGCTTTTATCACCCCGACCCTCCTTATACTGGGCTAGTAACGGCAACATCCTTATGTCACGATTATTGATTAAAAAATTAGGCTCCTTTCAGCTTTGATCCTCACTAATAGTGGTATGCCCAGGGACCGTGGCGGTAGCCAGTGGGAGTGGCGTGGGGGTGGGAGCCTGGGGGGATGGGGATGGGGATGAGGTATTTCGTCCTGACGCAAGATCGAAAGGGCGTATCGGGAAATCGAAGGTCCGAAAACGGGAAATTGAGGAGGGAAGTGGAATAATCGCGAAAAGAGTGGGCCCAAAATAGCAAAAGTCATTGGGGTATAGTGAGATATGGGGAAGCCTTCCTTTTTAACGCCTTATAAAGGAGCAGATGGGTAAAAATCATCTGACCCCCTCTGACTCGGAAGGCTGGCTACGCTGCGCCAGGACGTGGCTATAGGGTACTTTCGATTAGCGTGTGGCTCATTCTCCAATTTTGATCCGTCGCTCTCCGTGATTTGTACACAGCACGTCATATAGTGGAAATTGCTCCTATAGAATGGACAGGTAGTTGAATTAGGCATGAGTAGAGAGGCGGAAGGGGGGGTGGGTCGCTGTCTCGTCTTATAGAGCGATCGACAATATCACTGCAACATCGACGCTTACTCTGGTGCCGCATATTTAACACTCAGAGCCGGTGGGAGGTATACAGCGACCGCGACGAAACGGGGGCTGCGGTGCTTCAGCCCTGCACTTCCTCTGCGCCATGCATTTAAGCCGCCTCAAACTGGCCGCTTGTAAACTGTTAATCATCCGACCCATATACTTGCTATCAAATTCAAAGGTGGTGCTGATAGTCAACAAAGAAGTATCCTGTTTGTTCAAGCAGAATTGCTTTTAATACTTCTGATGGCTTACTTGCTTATCAAATTCAAAGGAAGTGTGATAGTCAACATAGAAGTATCCTTGTTTGTTCAAGCAGAATTTGGGCCACTTCAATGATTAGACCACGCATTTCAAGTTGTTTTTTCCGCGTCAATGGTAACGGTTCATATAGTTTTAAAACTGTTCCCTCGCATGAATAGGTAAAAAAAAACTTTCCCTGGGGGTTGGCCATGGCATATTCCAGGGAGTCGTACACTTTCTTAGCACACACATTTGAGCCTAATTCATCACCCGGAAGCTGGCAACCATGGACCCTTTCATTCTGCCGCTATTTGAATAATGCCATTTTATGTTTTCGTGTGCTTTCGAAAGCGTTTTCCAGGGTGGTGTGTGTGCGAGGGGGAGGGGGGGTGGAGATAATGTTTGTTTTGTAACGTTCTCGCTCGACTCGTTTGCTTGCCATTTGTTCTCCCAATTTTCATTATTAATGAACACCAGTCGTAACCATTTTCATTCCTTTGCTGGAGGCAGAGGGAATCTATGCCCTCAATGCGTTCGTGTGTGTGCGCGCGCGCGGGTGTGTGTGTTTGTATGTGTGTTGTGTATGTGTACCGTACTGTCCCAGACATTCGAGGACCATAACGTGACAACTCCCCTTCTTGACAGGAATTTTCCCGAGACCTAACAACGGGACCTGCTGGACGCTGGAGTTTAGATCCTCCCAAAAACTTAGTTCTATTTTGATTCCGTTTTTTTTTTTGTGCCTACTAAATGTCTAACTTGCGAGACTCTCACCTTGATAACACACCACTCTTCCCAGGACGACCCCCTAACTGGAGGACTTGAAACAAATCAAGCAATAAGATGTAGTGTGTGTGTGTGAGGGTTTTGCGTGTTCGCCATAATTTTCATGGTTTCCCTCAATTATCCATTTTTGATGGCGGAACTGGTCAATCTACACACAAGTCACGAGGCAGAGTTAGTAGGAATTATCGAATTTTGAATTCAAGCGGGCGCATTTTGGGGCATTGTCCATGTTCCACCATTTTTTTCCTATCACCAAGACACTGCAGTCTCAAATGGCTGAATGATATCGATTTTTTTAGGGAGCCCATATGCCAATGTATCCGTATCAGCCAAATCCGATTTTTTTTTCGAGAGGAAATGTTCGAGTTTTGGAATTTGGAAAAGAATGTTTTTCCTCACAATATAATAAAAGAACGGATGGTTTCAAATTCGGTACAAGAGTTTTCCCCAGCAATTATGCTGTAAAATGTCCTTGGATTACGATTAAAGTATGGATTGGTTTTATAGATTTTTCGAGGGGAAGACTGTTTATTTTAAGCCATTTTTCGATGATCCAGCACTCCTGCATCTTTCAAGATATTTGCAGATAGAAACGTCTGGACAGTTTCAAATATTTCGCGACTGTCACGAGAATCAACGGTCATAGCTTGAGAGCACGATCGTTCCCGTTATATTTGACAAGTGAGTTACATGTATAGCAGTGAAGAATCCTTTTTGTTTCTTCGTTTTTTTTAGTACCAGTCCAAGTTCACCGGAAGTCAAAGGTCACATGTTTTTGAGCACGATAATCAGAACCTCCAGGTATGCAGAGTCCATATTTGACAGGAGGTCACTGTACGTTGTTGAAAGGGATGGGAAACCAGTGTTTGAAGTGCCATTTCGAGGTCGTTTGAAGGTCACCAGAGGTCAAAAGATCATGTGCTTGTGAGCGTGATCACTACAGGACGCAATGGTCCTGTGTGAAGTTCGATGAAAGTAACATCTTGTGATGCTGTAGCATAATATTTGCGATAATCAAGATCTTCAGTAATCCTATTTGGCAGTGGGTGACGTATTGTTTTAAGTACCGCTCAGCCATAGGAAAATTCATTTCATACCAGTACAATCGTTCATTCTCCCATGCATGACACACACAGTACGGAATAGATAGCTGACACGGCATGCAATTTCAAGATTTCCCATAATGTTCGCGGTTAGTCATGAAGTTGGCTACTTCTTGATTCGCTCACCGTTCAGGGACAGTTCACCGCTAATGGTAGTATTCACACGAGATTATTTCTTTCTGTTGATTTTCTTGTTGACCCAAGATCTCTCTTTTTTCGCCCGTGGAAAATGAGGGCTGCGATTGCGATGGCGCCATCACTGCGGAGTCCGCCATTTCGAATAGATGTGACTGTAGCCGAAAATACGAATTCCGATCATAATTCAGACCAGCTTTGGCCACTGGCCCTGGTGCGTGTAGGATGAAAAAATAGAGATTTTAAAACAAAAAAAAAAAAAAAAAAAAAATTAAAAAAACCACCCCAAACGTTTTCTCACCGCGAGGCCTTTTTTCCGGTGACCTGACTAATCTCCAGAATTTTTCCTATTATGTACCAACTTAATAGTGGTGTGTAGCTGAATAGTGTATCTCATGCGTATAGTCCTGGTTACGCCGCTGCACATCAATATATGTTATATCCGCATGTGACCATTACTGTTGAAATTTTGTTTCATGAAGTTCCCGTCTCGCTACCGTGTACCTTGTATGCTAGCCACGATATCCACATCAGCGCATGACGTAATTTAGACCTATCATTGGCAGTTTGCCAATAGTACCAATTAGGCCCCTTCTGGACATTTCGACTGACTTGGATTTTTTTGTATTCAGTTTCGCAATATACAGGCTGTTTCACCCCTAATCATTTAACCCTAGCTACGTCTATAGTTGTTAAAATCGCGCACCAGGCGGGCGAACTTTTGGCGGTCGCCTTGTATATTGGATTATTTCCTTCTCATTTCTTGTTTTATGAATACGAATGCCCTTACCCGCTAGCTACTCTGGTCATTTGACCTGCTGACCTGGCCGTCAGCAGGTTTTTCAATTATGAGCAAGCGGGGACTAGTCGTGAGACCTTTACTTCCCCCTGATTTTGCCGCCGTGGGGTGATGCTTTCCAACTGCATCGGATATCGGACGCTGCGACCTAGGACCAATTGGGGGGGGGGGGGGGACAATTAACTTCAATCAACAACGCGTCTATCAGAGGTTGCACTGAGTTGTATGTGTGGCACCAGACAAAGTTCAGACAGTTCTAACAACAGGGTCTGCTTGGAGTTTTCTACAAATATTCTGAGTTTCAGGATCCTCTTTTAACTCGTGTTTTCTACTGATTCTTCTCGCTCCTGAAGGTAAGTATAGTTTAACCTATGTAGTAGTAGTATAATAATAATAATATTATTTTTATATAGCACAATATCCAAAGAGTACCGATGCGCTTCACAGGAAAAACGATATTTGGCCATAACTGGCGAGAATAACAGAGGTATACATGCACGTTGTAGAAGTTGAGCAGAGGAACGATGAGGACGGTCGGGGACATACTAGTCAATTTGTCGCTGATATACTCAGGACAGCGTAATTGACGTTATCTGAATAGGCTACATCTGAATAGTCAGGTCTATTAAAAGTTATGGTAATGTCAGACCTAAGATGATGATGACTGATGGGAAAACTGTCACAAGTAGGCTGTGATAGGATTAGTTACCTATTGCCTCGTTAGTTACCTCTGAATGATTTTCCTCTTCTTCCCCAAATGAGGCTACTTACATCGCTAATCACCTATGCCCGGGAGCCTGAGGAGGAGCACTTCAACTACATATTTGCGGTCTCTGTTAAAGACTAGCAGTTAATTAGAGAAAAAACGAACATGAAAATGTTATCTGATATGTTTAATTCGTCCAGCCATTCAATTGTCGGGCACCACGTGACTAGACCTAGACAGAAAATACAAGGTCACTACCAGTTGCCTCCGAAATTGCGATCTTGTTTCGATTTGAGATAGTGAGACCCTGCGGGTTGTGTTTTACAAGTTCAGGAGGGCGTCGCCCGACTTACGATGGCCACCCCAAGGGTTTTGTAAAAGGTTCATTGACGTGGTTTCTTGATGTAGTATAATCCAGTACCCCTATCCTCTCATGAAAGCATGCAACTATTCGAGAAGCGTCTGACACGGGGGAATAGTGTATGGTTGACTTCTCAGGAGGTCATTATAGTTCACGAAAGAATTTATACAGGTCAGCTCGTATGTAGCTAGATGAAACTTTGCATGCATGACTGTCTGGACAGATGATCACAGCGTGTGCCCTGTAGCACACGGATTGCATAGTCCCCGCAGCTAGGCGGTCACAGCGTGTGCGAGTTGTTATTCCGAAAACGAAAAAAAAAAATTATGAGTCGATTCGACTACCAGTTTGAGATAGATTGGCAACGCACAATAGGAATATCACAAGAAAGGCAGTAATTGTGCAAAATTCGCCTTCCGAATGCGATAGAAAGTGAAAGTAGTGGATTCTGTCTCCTAGCTTTCCCACCCCCCCAGGGAACTTCCCGTCCCCTCCGCACGATATATGGAAAGTTCTAACCTCATTGGCCCCTAAATCATACATATCTAAAGTTATACAACAACATTCTCAGTGACCTTGAACACTACAGTCAAACCTCTTTTGTTTTCTTTTTTCTTTTTTATACTTGAACCCTTTAGGTTCCGAGTCCGTTTCCTCCTCCCTCGACCACGAGCGATTTTGGGAACTACAGTAGCTTATGGCTATTAGACTGCTGCAATTTCAACGCATGTTGCCTACAGGAATGCTATTGACGTCATATCATGGGTTGGGACAGTAGAGAGGAAGATAGAAAGTCCCCCCAAAAATCCTGTTGTCAGGATGTGTAGGAAAAAAACCCAGAAGAAATTGCGCTCAGCGCCACTGGTGAAAGTAGGTCTGAGCACACATTATTGATATTTGGCCAAAAACTTAAGCAGCGATACGGACCAAGGTCTGACAGAGGTTAAAATTTTCAACCGATTACAGAATTGGTTACATCAAAATGCGCAGATTTGAAGCTTGGTACAGGCAGCCTAAAACGTCGGGAAAGGTAATTTCGGCCATCTGGGGGCTTGCGCAACCGAAAAATGTTCTCGTACGCTCCCGACAAACTATGGTGGCGACTCCGCCTAGATTAGTATTATTGGCCCCCACAAATGTATTGTTACCCCCTCCCCCAACCCAGTTTGAAAAGTTCTGGTGACGTCACTGTCACAGCGTGTGCTCCTATAGCTCACGAATTGCATTAGCCCCTCGCAGCTAGGCGCTGTTCACAGCGTGTGATCTATAGCTACACCCTCGAAAACTAGGGCGAGATGCTCACAAGTGTGATCCTATTCCTCACGGGAGTGCAAATTCCCCGAGCATCGCTCCCCAACATCAGATGGGACCTTGCTATTTACCTCTAAGGAGGTGTTCATGCCCATCTCCTATCTTATTGCCGAGGGGAGCTCACACGAAAGTGTATCATTGTGACCCTGAGGACTAATGTCCTTCTTGACGATTTTTTTTTTCAACGGGTCAGTCAGTAATGAAGGAAAAGGCGTCTTCGAAGAGAGGAGGGGATTGTGTCGTTTGGCCGACTCAATGGAGGAGAAGCATGTGAACCCGAATTCGGTTTGTTGTTCAGTAGTGCAGTGGTCAGGACTGAGTGAAAAAGGCGGCAAATTTGCGCAATAGCTAAGCCAATAGAGGATTTTGCAAATACGTAAGATGACAGAAAATCCTGGATATTCTTCCGTTATCCGAACTCAAAACAACGGACGGTCGGTATAGGTAATATTCGAACCTGGCGGGAAACAAAAGCGAAATATTCAGGTACTGTCAATAATAGAAACCTAAGAGTCGCCCTTCAATTTCCAAGCAACGCAACATTTCACGATAGTTGTTGCTTCACACTACTAGTTTTCCATATTACAGTAATCCTCACAGCTACTGGGATTGGGGGGGGGGGGGGGGGGTGGGAGCCGCCAAAACAAGCCTGTTGCCTTGCAGGTACACATAAAAGTTTGCTATTCAATTTGGTCATAAGCCAATGGAGAAGCAGTATTGCAGTAACGCTGAATGGAATGATGGCTGAGATTGAGATATACTCAAACACAACATCGCCTATAGATGTAACACAGAGCACAGTGTGATTGAAATATCCTAGGAATCCTGAGGGACATACCGTCCCCACACATACAAAACGTACGAGACTGGGGGATGTTCATGCTGAATTCAAGTTTGACAGTCTAATACACTGTGGAAATCTGTCCGATGATCAGTGTTTATCACTTCTGTATAGGCTCAGAGGCGTCTCCTAATCAGAGAAGAAGGAGAAGAAGTTCCATCGTACGAGTAAGTAAACATGAATCCATTCAACAATACGATCTCACGATTATGATATGCTTATCATATTATTGTGAAGTTATATAATAAGAATTATTATTATTATCCTTTCTTTTTTTCTTCACAATATGCTGGATTGGGCATTCTACCTTCCTGTACCTGGCCCTCGGAGTCCTAACCGGACTCTGGGAGATCGAGCACTCGTCTCAGGATGTGGGCATTGAGTGATTGATGATGATGATGATTACTTTATTGTCCTTTTTTCAAGGAAATTCTTTATGCACTGGAGTTACATATAGGACATAAACAGCAACAACGGAAAAGATGATACCTTAAAAACCGTTACAGAAAAACTGAACATAACAAATTATATGGTAACTTTGCTGTAAAATCAAATGTAGAGAATGAGAACAAAAGAGGGCTGTACAGAACTTTCCTACATAGATGGAACACACAAACGACCCAGATCGTTATAATTATAATGTGTAGAAAGGGTTTGCGTTAGTATCTGTCAGTATGTCATGATTTTGGACAGCGGTCTCTCCTGGTATATGCTTCTATTGTGGGTAATGGTTGACCAATAATCTCTTCAGCTGCTTGCGAGGACGACTCAATTTTGCTTGTTTATTTGGTCCTGGTTATTGCAGAAAGAAACAAATTAAATTAAAACGTGAGCAAGATTGGATTACCGATTTGTCAAAAGAACTAGCAGTGTGTTGTCCAAGTTGAGTTTTTCAGTGGCCGAAACAAAAATACAGGCGTTAGTTTGCTTTCTTTTGTGTTGCAATTGTATTGATTGGACCAATCAAAATTGTTCGTTAATCGGGTAACCCAAGACTTGTACTCAGACACTTGCTCAACGACATTTGCGGTGGATTATAACAGGAACAGACTCAGTTTCTTTTCTCACATCCATTAATACCTCTTTTGTTTTTGTAACATTTAGTTGTAGAAAATTTAAAATAACCATCTAACGAACCCATTAGATAGCTGAGAAGTAAACTAGGCAGTTACTCCATCCCCTGCAAGATACCCCGTAATCACTGTTGTCGTCTGCATATTTTATAATTGAGCATTTTCATTCCTGCTTACACATCCCCCCCCCAACAACTGGTCTATACAAAACAGAATGGCGATAACACACACCTTGTGGGACACCCAATGCTCAAACAAGTGAGTATCAGAATAGTTTGGCCACCTTGACCCGTTGCGGCCTCTGTAAGGAAAGTCGGGATAATCCTCATTAAATAAGGATTTACATTCATATTTTAGTTTCTGAACCAGAACATGAGAAACAAGTGGTGTTAAAGCACTAGAAAAATCTAATGAAGGTTGACCTTACATAAGTTTTGGGTTTGTCCAGGTTGAGAGGCGCATGTGCAAATAAAGTAGCACGGCATCCTCAACGCCCCTGTTTCCGGCTTAGGCAAATTTGACAACGGGTCTAGGTAGGCGTAGCTGCAGTCAAAAAATTTCTAATAAGAATCTTCAAAGCACTTATAACCACTGCACGTGCGAGCACAGGCCTGAAATCATTAGGATGGCCGTGTTTTTAACTTTTGGAAGAGGGACAATGAGTGAAGTTTCCACAGTTCTGAAATCTCAACACGTCGAGGAGCCGCTTGAACCAGGTGTGTAAGAAACTCTGCCAGCTGATCTTTGCACATTTTCCGTACCCTTTTCAAAGATATCAGGTCCACAGGTTCGTTGACTGGACCTGCCAGGACACGTCTGGACATCATGCTCTGTCACTTCCACACGTGCAGTCGACTCACAACTTCTGTGGCCGATAGTCGTAGCAAATGATTGTTGTCTGCGAAAAATCATGGAACGTCAAACCTTACAATAGAAATCATTGAAAGCTATTACAAATTTGATTGGCAAACCATTTGATTTGCGGGGACATTAGGCTTTGTTTATGAATAAGCTAGGCGCTGCAACTGTTTCCACGCACTTCTAGAATCGTTATCACGAAAATTTGGTCTCAATTTGTTCTCTGTACATTTCCTTGCATTTATCACTGTTCCTGATTTGTCTTTGAAAGCATTAGCTACGTGAGCACGATTACTAGCACGAAGGGCATGATTTTAATAAATCACTCAGTTCTTTGCAAACACAAGGTTTATTGTTCGGATCGACCCTGATTTTCTGGAGGATATGTTAGAGTCCACACAGAAGGTAATATAGTAGTGATTACCTCCCATGCCTGGGTCAAGAGTGTCGGCTGTGATTCGGCGAAACTCAGTCGGGCAGGTCCCGACAGGGCTCTTAGTCGCTCAGTTGCTTCATCAGACCAGTAGTTAGCGTTGAGTGGAAACCCCCAACGTCTTTTCGCTTATGTTGTATACCGGAACAAGCTGAATGTTAAGATGATCAGAGTTCCCAAGTTGTGTGACAGCTCTTGCATTTGTAGCGCCGGCGATATTACATAACAAAGTCGAGGGTATATGTATCCTGGTCGGAATGTCAAAGTACGGTTCAAGATTAGGAGTAAATTGTCTAATCGGCATCGGTTAAAGTCCCCAGCAATGAATATCGGCGCAGAGGGCGATCGTGCTTGAAGTTCATGAATTTCCCAAGCTCAGTATCAAATGGCGATTCGCGATGTCGCTCGAGGGTGATGATGTAGACAATAACCAATGCAAATATTGGGGGAAATTCACGTGGTAGGTAAAATGGCCGTAATCCAATACGCAGTTCAATGTCAGGCAAACAAACTTGGTGTTTTTAGTGACCAGTTATCGACCACCGCTGATTTAAGATATAGGCCACCATCCCCCTCCTCTTCCCTTCACAGATGCGGTTGTTCTGTCACTTCGTATATTCAAGTATCGATTGTCTATCAGAGGTAGGGTGCGGTGTTTTTCCTCGGGGGTGTCGTCCATGCATTTCGAGGTTGTTGAAAGTTGCTCCGAGTGCTCCAACCTCACTGGTACAACCTTTGCTTTGACAGCCCAATTCTCTGTACCTTGAAAGCCGGGTACTGTATTTGTCGGTATTTCCGCTCATTCTCGACTATGGTCGTGGTCATGAGGGATGGCTACATCTATTATTGTCGTAGTTCAGATGTAGCCTCCACAATGGCAGGTCGTCTTTCTCTGAACCTCGATTCAGTCCGGATCTCGAAGTCCCATAGGATATTGGTTGTAGCATTCTCCTACACTGATTTCGGTTTTTGAGCAAGGTGTGGATGTCTGTGGGGTATGTCGTAGTGTTTGCAATATCCCGTGGTGGATAGGCAGCTGCCACGTGTTATGCCGCACTTTGTACAGTGTGCGGCGTTCTGGGCATTGGCAGCACGGATGTGTGCCAATGTGTCTCATCTCTTTCGTACACATCGACATTTAGGTCACATGGTATGTTGGACTTTCGGTCCTGTGGCACTGCGTGCCAGTGCCTGGTATTGGGCTGCCGTGATAGTGAATCAGTTTCAATCTTCAGACCATTTTTCGGCCTCAAGCCAACGGTACTTCATTCTCATGGGATGTTACCTCCCTGATTTATCGTGGGTACTGGCCATGGAGCATTTCTCTTTCCATCTGTTGGTATATTCGTCCTTCCACTGGTACATCTTTCATCCCTGAGTGGTACCCGTTCAGGACTGACTACCGCACACAACCTCCAACGGCGGTCCGTGGCTTTAGTACGGTTAAGTACTCTTGAGCCGGCGCACTGGGTCGCAATGTGCCCTGGTCTCTCTGCGTCCCTGCTCCATTCTTCCGAGTATATCGTCGATGTACATGGCCGCCAGTGTGTGTAAGTCCCGCCATTATAGTGAGAACCTTTCTGGTCCTTTCCCCGTCCAGCCTCCGTCACTCGGATGGTCCAGCTTTTATACCGCTGTTATGTGATCACCGGGAGGGATATGTGCTAATTGTTTGTATTTGGTCAGTGCATTGAGGTTTGATTCAGAAACTTGTTCTCGCTCGATGTGTATAGGTGGATGACGCCGATTCTTGACCATCTTTCTATGTGTTTGCATGTCTGCAGGTGCCGGGTATTTGTATCTCTCAACTGGGGTCGGCATCTCTAGTTTTCCCTATTTCCAGATCAAGCCCCTGGGGGTCATTCTGATGTGCAGCCGGTGAAGATTTTGTCCTGCACATTGTCAAGGCCGCCCGAAATTAAGGCAGATGTTGTCGCTGAAGATTCGGACTGTCGCGATTAGTGCTGTAAGGCTGTCTCCAATTTTGGCGTCGTTAGGTAGAGCTTGAGGTCATCCATGTAGAGGAGATGGTTGATCTTCTGGCCGGGCGAATCTCGTTTGCATCGCTTGGCCTGCCTGTATGTAACTCGGGGGATGGAGGGCTACACAGAACCAGAAGGGGTGATAGTGCATCTCCTTGGAATATTCCACAACTAATTTCTGATTTTTGCCAGGTTTTCACCTCCGCATGGCAATTTGTCGACCAATTCTCCATTGACCTCTCAACCAGCCTGGTGATCTTTTTTGTCGACCGTATGCATTTCCATGGTCGCAATTATCCATGTGTGTTGGCGGAGTCCCCCCATATTTTTTTTTTATTTTTTATAGTCGAGTCCATGCGACACTGCTAGGTTGTTCGCCTCGTCCTCGAGTCCCTTGTAAGGGCCTTATCAAGCAGGGGGGTGGGGGGTTGGTCCTCCGTTGCCACGACATCCGGGCCTCGCCCCTTTTGTTCTTGTGTCAGTAGTTGGTGTTCTTCTAAATGAGTGTTCAGCCATTCTGCCAGGATGCCGTGAGAAGCACATTTCCAGTTAGTCGGTAGCATGTATGGGCCGATATACTTGGGCTTGTCCCTTTCTTCGGGGTTTTTCTGGATGAGAACGTTCTCCCAGTGTCAGCCAAGTGGGAAAGTCTCAGGACTGTCATTGCATCCGTCAGTTGTTCAGCCATCTCGCACATGTAGGCTTGTCATATGTTTCACCCACACCAGAATGAACGCCCTTAACTGGTCGGAGCCCGGCGACTCCAGTTTGCATGCTCTTCATCTTCCGACTGATCATGTCCGCTGTGTGTTAACGTTGCCTGGACATGTATATCGAAGGCTGTTGTCCCCATTGTATGGTGCCTTCTTTTCTGCGGCCCGCCCCATTATCTCATTCCAAACCGGTACGTTTTCCACCTTGTCCGTCTTGGGCGGGTGTTACATTTGCGTGTGGCGGATTGGGCGTAACCTCCGCAGTTGGGTGCTGAACATCTTGTTGACCTTGAATTATTCGATGCGGGCGTTACATCGCTTCAGGCGGTGGGATTCTCGCAACCGCATAGATCCGGGCGTTCGTTTCTGTAAGGTTTTGGTGTTGATATAGTGGATTCCAATTGTTGATTTCAGCACTTCTGTGGCGAACTTCGTCGACATCAAGGCTGTCACCAATCCCTGAGAGATCTCTTGCAGCAGAGGGTCATCCGACATTGGATCTAGTAACCCGGTGGGGGGTCAGCGCTATCCTCCTCTCTGCCGGTGGAGGTCTGGTGGGCTGGTTCGTGGCGTTCTGTAGGTTGTTCACCTCTCTTTATCTCTCTCAGCTCTGTTGGTTTGAAGATTGATGATGCACTGCTTTCTCGACGTTGATCTGCCAGATGTTTTCAGTGATGATGACTCGGGGTTCCGCCGTTGCCATATCCGGTGCATCCTTTTCGGTACCCTCTCTCTCTCCGGGCTGCTGAGGTAGTATCTAGCTCATTACCTCTTTTGACTCTTCTCGTGTCCACGTCTTCTTTTTTGTATTTGGTGGTTTGCCCCGAGTACCCCTTTGCCACCAGCACGATCCTGAGGACGCAACGGCTGGCCGCAGACCTTGTTGACTCCGGCGACGTCAAGCCGGTATGTTACTCCTTCTATTATTCTCCATCGTGATGGGTATGGAGGACCAACGCATTATTATAACCCACTTTGGGCTCTCCCCACGCGTCGGGTGTCTGAGTGATGAGTGCGGTGTTTGACGGGTTTCACTGATGCGTTGCGGTCGTGTCCTCAGGGCGGGTCGTTCTGATGGGCTCGTCTCCGTCGTCTTCACGATCTCCATGCTCGAGACGGCGCGGAGACGTGCTCTCACATTCTCGTACTACTTCGATTCGACGCCCGTGCCCTTTTCGTTACGAAGGGCATTATAAATAAAATAATGATATTATTTGATTATTACTTTTATTGGATTATTATCATCATATAAATCAATCGTAGTATTTTTATTCTTCCGTCCAGAGCGAGATTTATTGGGGGCTCTAATGGAGTCCGTAGTAAAGTGAGTACAATTGCTCGGCCTATGAAGAGGGTATCCCACAGTTCCAGTTGTTGTTACTGTGTCTGTGGTCACAGCACGGTCGCTTTGATAACATTGCACAAACAGGAACTAATCCACTAGGGATACCACACTGTTAGGTACCACTGGTGTTTGTCCATCGATGGTCACTAGAAAAAGTGTTGCGTTAGTGTTTGTGTGTGTGTGTGTGTGGTGTTTGTGTGCGTTGTGTGTGTGTGCGTGCGCGGGGGCGTGTGTTTGTGTGTGTGTTTTTTTGTTGTGTGCATGCGTGTCATTCGCCATCGGCGGGGTCTTATTGTTATGTTTTTTATGTTTTTTCCAGTGTTGAGTTGCCGAACCTTGTTGAATTTTCATAAGCCTGAATAGTCACAACACACTTCTTCTCCAGAATTAGGGGCAAACATTTTCTAAAATTGGTAAATTTTAGGTTTGGGGGAAGACCCATTTTGGGGCCATATTCCATTTCATAGATCATGCGCTGAATCAATAGCTAATGATTGCAATTTCGTAACAAGGTGAAATGGCACAAGTCGCAATCTTTTCTATGCAATCAGGCGGAAAGTTACCAAAACTGTAGATTTCCGGTCCGCATATCTCCACAAATGATAGTCGCCTCTAAAGTGGGATTCCATGGAAGAATTTCATGTTGGTGCCACGTCTGCGAGAAGAAGCCAATTTTTTGAGGTTTTGCGAAGATACAGACAATCGAATCATGACTTCTAGTGCGGACTGGCGTCCCTGCCAATTGCGCGTAAAAAACAAATGTCTTACAATATTCTTTTTGGCGTATGTTAGGTTTACAAAAAAATAGAACAATCAATTCCCTACGTCACTACCACGTTCAGGCCATGCACAACAAAACGAACTGAATAGTGCACTAACTGGACTTGGAGGTGTTAAAGCGAATTTTGACGAAAAACAAAGACAAACCTCGAAACCTGAAATAGACCAGGAATTAACAAGCATTCCTTATTCATGGAGGATGTTCTTCCTAACTGCTACCGAAATACGTCCAAAGTACAAAACTACGCAAGTACGCCTAGGCTACACACACTTTGGCATGGTCGTGAAAAATCCAAAAGATCCCTGTTCAAAATCGGCGTCATAATGCTCATCGGTGAAAATAAAAAATGTCCTAACCTTCGCAAATCCAAAGGGAACACTAGCATAAATCGAGTTGTCCCAATCCCCAGTTCATTTCACCCGGTCCAAAAGTAACACAACATCGAAACTGACCATCTATATAAAGGCTTGATCCGGTAACTTTTACAACCATGTTTTTTTTCTTCTGCCAAGGAGAGCGTATGCCAAGTGAACGGATCCTTTAGTCCTCATATGGATACATGCTGATGCACTGAGAACTCTTTCGGTGTATAGAGGCCCTGCACAACCACTTATTGGGTCCAGTCAACATTGGACCTGTTATCTGGTTATGAAATAACTTCCCCGACAATTGTTGTAAGAAAGCCACTGGTTACTAACCTTACTCGTGAGAGGTGAAGGTGCAGGAACTCTAATTGTCCGCTCCGACAATGCAAGAGGTCCCTGGTTCAAACCCCGGGGTCGTCACAGACACAAACGTTTTCCCGCTCCTTCCTCTGTAGGAGAGTGGCTGCACAAGTGAAGCTACAAACGGTTCAGTTAGTAGTCTATATCGTCACGCGGGAGAATCAAGCTAGCCATCCATACATGCGTTGTGCGTCCGTTATTATTTAAGTGCCATCCATACGTCCTTCGCGCTTCCGTTGACCCTGGCGTTATTTTAACCCATTTTCTTCCGGTGTTGAGACAAAACATGGCGTCGGTCGAAACTAAAATCGCTGTATTGGCGCGATTTTACGCAATCAAAGCACTTCGGACCTATTTGTTAAACATTTAATGTTTAGAAATAAACGTTGGTGTTTAATAATTCCTCATTAGCCAATGTGGTAATGTGAACAATAGCGCCTAAAACATTAAAACTACCATGGCAGGGGCTGGGGATTTAATGAGGCATACCTGACATGTAAATACTTTTAACATGTTGATATGTGTTTAAATAGTTGTATTTGTGTTGAGATTAGAGAAAACAACTGTGTAGGATATTATCACGATGTTAAAACACCAAATTTAGGTTCTATTCCCGGCACCAGACTCCCCAAATTCCTAATATACGATCTGTCCTTCAGTTATAGTACGAAAAGCCAGTGTATTTCAGGGGAATCCCCGGAAATCGATTGCGCAATACGCGCGGACACGCGCGGCGCGAAAAAATCGTTCCTGTCTCGATCAATACAATAAAAAACGCCTGTCCGCCCCTCCCGTCCGCGTCCGCTGCAGAACGGGTCTATGTTACTTATTGAAACCGATTTAAAAACGCCCCGCCCGCCCGCGTGATGGAAACGGCCAACCTTTACCAGTAATTAAAATAAACCTAAACACGGCATCTAAAATGCCTAAATGCGCCCCCTACCACCATCCGTTATTTTCGACGTGCGTGAAAATCGCTCTCTGGCTCGATTGCCAAAAAACAAAACGGATGCCACGGAAGGGCAACGTGACGCGCACGGATGTATGGATGGAGCTAATTTAATCCTATTTACTCGATTTTTCCACGCCGCGCACGGACGCGCAACGGATGTAGGGGATTTCACCTTAAATGTCGGTTGAAATCTGATTTTCATCGTTATCGCCTATAAATTTAAACAGCATTTGGACTGAGGATTTCGTAGTTACTCTAGATAATGGAAAGCTAACTTAACTTCAACACCCTCTATTTGATTCTCGGGGTTTTCGGATGCCACTGGCTCAGTTTTGTAAGTTCGATATTAACTGTACTACTTTTGAGTTTTTTCCCCTTTTTAGACTTGTGTAGCTTGCTTTTTCACTATGCCATGTGAGTTCATTTGGTGTTGTAAATATTTAATCATAAATATGAATATGTAAATTATGTGCAATATTTAGCGATCCAGGGCCCACTTTCAATAAAAGAGAAAAAAAAGCTACACCCTCGTCTATCGGATGGGTACGTTTTTAATGGCGATCCCGGAGCAGGAAATTCTCAACACCTGCCTCAGTTCTTCAGTGCACCCTTCGAAGAGTAGGGCTAGATTTCGCGGTGTCCCTCCCACCTAACTGTAGCCTCTACAAGGGCCTCCACTAAGGATTTCCTTAGTCAAGATTAAACACCTTCGGTGGAAACATAACACGAGTGCGTATCATAAGTAAAACCTGTAAAAATTCTATCACATACTATTTCACCTGACGGTGGACACAATTGTTGTGGACGCCTACCGGTAGACTCGGGTTGCGAATTTCCGCCGGGGTTCGATTCCGGCCGGGTTATACCAAAACTGAGAATGGTATCTCTCGCTTGGGTCTCCCAGCACAATTATTGGAGCATGGGACAAACTAGGGCCGGAACCAATTTTCTTTGTCCGAGTTGCCGTTTGCGTGTTTTAATCCACCCCCCCCCCCTTCCACATTACGGGTCTGCCAAAGATGCATTGTCTTGTTCCGTGTGCCTGGTAAAGGATTCGCAGCTGGCAATATCCAGATCTATATACATGACCCTTGCTTGGCCTTGAATAGATTCGATCCTCTGTGGCTCTCTCGGCACGGTATGTCTTAAAAGAATGTTTGCTAACGCTAATTGTGAAGGACTCACTTTATCTGACAGTGGGTTATTGGAAGTACGAAGAAAAATTAGAAGGACTGGTGCACTCTTCGTCTCTTCTCCTGCCTTTTACAGATTCGATGACTATAAATAGGCCTATTGTCGCTTCATGGTCCTATTGAGTTTTTGTCGGAAATTGGCGGGTCAAATTACCATCTAGAGCGAAAACATCTCATAGTAGCTCACAATCTGATCCACCATGATACATTGGATTGCACATCGTTGGAGTAGATAGATTCTGCTCTGCTCCAGTAGATCTGTTTTGCTACATAGGCTGATTAGCAGCCCCAGTCTGCAGAATTGTGATCCGAAAGACGTGTCAGTTCGAATCCCACAAAGACAGCTGTGAACCTTTGAATCCGTTGAAAAAGCGCTATATAAGCACCTAGGTGTTGTTATTATCATAGGCTATATACCATTTTCTGGATCATTTTCTTGAAGGCCCCGGATAGCCAGGAAAGGAGCCCAATTAATTGGTTTGAGTCAATAAGGAGATCATTAATAGAGTGCCCAACGGTATTCTCTCCGACAGCTGTTGCCAGTTGTGTGGTGATTCTTCGGGTTGTCGGTTTTTACTCTCAGCGGTTTAATCCTAAGGCTCGTTTTAACCAGTAAAATCGAAAAACCATCCCCCCCTGGTCAAATGTCGGGTTTTTAACCGATGAGGAAAGAATTAATCCTACTTTTTGAATCATATCTTTGTTTGAAGAAACCTATTTAGGGTAACGACAAAATAAATTTCGCTCCTCATTTTTGTACAAGTTGGCTGTGAATGAACAGGCTCCGCGCCCTTGATAAATGTTTTCTTGAAAGATTTTGAATGAGTTCATTATGTTGTAGCCTTGTGTGTTGTTGTTGTTATGTTGCGGTTTTGGTCTACGGTAATACTTAACCAGGAACTGACGCAACAAGATATGTCTGGATTTATTTTTTAATATAAATAAACACTGCTGGATTACAGGAATGGTAACTCAACGGAAAGGCTACAATAAATAGAACCTCTCACATTATTACATAATATTTCAACAACCGCTCTCGTACAGTATAGAATATATCAGTCCCCCCCCCCCCCCCCACTTCTTCCTACTACAAGCACTGTACAACTGTTTACAAAGGCAAGCATATGGTCAGTCCATTATAAATTCCTTCTTCATACACCATTTTATTTGCCGGTATACATGTGTGTCGTCTAACTCAGGCATCTCAATGTGCATGACTCGCGGCCTTCAATTGTTTTCCACTATGTTGGTTAACATCTGACGCTATGCTCTTCGTAGAAACTATGCTAGAAAATATTCAGCTACAACGCACCTTCGAGAAAAAGGCTCCAGATCCTTAATAAATGTTTGTTTTTCTTCACACTTCAGCCGAATCCTGCGATGAACTTCCCGCTCTGACCAATGGGAAATCGCCTGCACTGACAGCAGCTACAAGCACTTGACCATGTGCGTCTTCTCGTGTGGAGAGGGCTTCAAAATACCTGACAACTGTCTGCTGTGAGAATCTGCAAGAGTGGCGTTTGGCCGGGGACTCAACCACTGCGAGCCCAAGTGATTTTTGGGACGATTGTCAATGAGTACTCACTTGATCTCAATTTCGCTTTGAAATCGTTATAAAAATAGCACGTTACAAAAAGTGACAGGTAACTACCAATCATGGTCACTAGTAGGTAGTAGTTTGTGAGCGCCGACTAAGCACTTTAGGATCGGGGTTCGAATCTTTTTTGCTAACTGCGCCACAGACTTCGAAAATAGCACCCGTTGCTCTGCACTCTACAGGAAGAAAATCTGGAGCCGGGACAAACGAGGAGTAGGGAATTATACATTGAAGTGAAAGTGTGAATGAATGCCCCCCCTTCCGCCATAAGTAACCTTTCGCTAGAAAGTAGGTAGCTTCTGACGTAAAACGCATTGGAAGGACACAATGACTCAGTAAACCCTATCAACCCTCTCACGGGGGTGTGTACTTATGCAAATTTCCATATGGACCTAAGAAATGTTTACATACAGTCTGAATGTCCACAAGCCGATAGTTTTTCTCTCATCGGTCCTAAGGGCCGGGTGGGATATTGTAGTCAGCTTACCATCTCACCTATATATATATGGTTGCCATAGCAACGGTTGCTATGGTAACAATTGTGGTGGAGTAGGAACTACGCACTGGGAGTACATATGGTGGGTGCTCATGGGTGTTGGGTGGTCGCGAAGGTGTCCGTTTTGTGGGGTTGCGTGTGTGTTAGTTGTGTGTTAGTGTGTGTGCATTTGCGGGTCCGTCAGATTTGATGTGTTTAGCATGCATATCACACTTGGAGCGGCCGAACATGGTCTCAAATACCCGCTTATGGTATTTATCATTTAGATGGCTATACTCCTCGCCACTCTTTGGCCGCTTCCCCAAGAGAAACAGAAGAAGAAACGATTTTTACGATATTGCCATAACCGTACAACACGGCAATTTGGTAACCTTTAACCGAACTGGAACTCTGCACATTTCTGGTCCGCGAGACTCTTGTGTAACTGTTCGATCCATGATCCATAGCTGACTTAATTGTCCCGCAGTCTACGTCTCTTCATATTCTGGTATGTAAATAACCCGTATCCCGATCCAATACTTCCATCAAAAAGTTCAGGTTTTAACATGGTTCATGGTTTCGAGGGCCTTTCTTTTACCCTAGTCTTTGCGTTTTCCGAAGTTACCACAAGTAGGGGTCATTGGCCTCAACCTTTCGTGGTAAACGATGAAGATGGATATCGGAAAATTTTTCTCCTAGAGAGTGATTAATGAGGGAATCGCCTTCCTGGAGGATGTTGTTCGGTCTAAGAGGTTAATGCATTTTCAAGAATAGTCTTCATTTTATTTTTCAAGGAATGTGGGCGAGTCTGGAGCATCTGGGTTGTCCTCTCTTTGGGATGTTATGGCTTCGGTGTCTCGCATGGGATTTTGTACTTCCTGACCCTTTATCCCTACAATAAAACTAGCGGCCCGGCCGGGAGAGGCCGGATGAGATACTACTCAGTTTGCCATTTTACCTATTTATTGTTGTCATAGCACCGGTTGCTATGGTAAGTAAGAGATATTCACTGGATCGGCTCATATGATGTGGTACACAGGGGTGTTGGGGGTCCAATAGGGAGATTCTTTGAAAAGATTGTTGTGTTGCATGTGTTGAGCGCGTGTGTGTACTGTGTGTGTTTGTGAGTCTGTATGTGTGTGTGACGTTGTGGGTGTTTGTGTGTGTGTAGGTTGTGTGTGTGCGTGTGGGTGTGAGTGAGTGTATATTCGACGTTCCATGCCAGCACGATATTTAGGGGCTCCTGAAGTCACCTAAGGTCAAATAGGACAAATTTTGTACAAAAACTGTGAGCGAAACGATGCCTAAGGTCATACTTAGATGAAAGGATATATGTACCGCACCTCTAACTAATTCCATTGTTTTGGGGTCAGTTCAACGTCAAAGTCAACGTGTGAAAAAGGTCAAAGTCCGAGAAGCTTTGTGAGCACAATACATGCTGCAGCGAAAATGTTTGTAAAGAGCTCATATTTGGCATGGAAGGTTGATGTGTGGGTTAAATGAAGTCAAAGGTCACGAATGCCAATAGGGTGAGAGTCTGGAAGAAAAGCCTGTAAGCACAATTGGTGTGCTAACGAAGTGGTGTGAGGAGAGCCATCACTTGGCACAAAGGGTTCCCATTTGGAGTAGATGATCCGTATTTTTATTTGGAGGGGGTCGGGAGGGGAGATCCAAGGCCACCGCGCGTAACGAAGGCAAAGCTCATGAAAAGTTGAAGAGCATGACAACTACACAACAAAAGGCCTTTAGAGAGCTCACTTAGCACAAAGGGTTTTCGTAGGATTACAATGATCTCGGTCGCTTTGGGTGCAAGTCGGGTCACCTAAGGTCACAGTTAAAGAGAATTGTCCCAAGAGGAGTCCAAGAGAATGGTCTTGGAGCGGGGGTGGGGGGGGGGAGTGCGCCCTAATAATGGCCTCACCCCCCATGGCCCAAATTACGGGCCCTAGACACATACTGATGCAATATTCAATAAATACAGACTCGCAAAAAACCTCTACTGATCTGCAATATTTTTTCAGTTTTTTTTTTTGTTGTTAAAAAAATATGACACTGGGGTCTGGGGGGGGGGGGGGGGAGGCACTGGCGTTCTTGTGATATCGATGTAGTTTTTTCTTTAGTGTCAACGTGCTTATAGCTAGTATAAGCTTCCACCGGAGGTGCATACAGCAGACCTAAGCTAGCCATCACGAATGCGTAACAGCGCGTCCGAAACTCGCGACCCCTGCGTGTTTTTACACTTCTTCTCATGAAAACTACAAGGTTGGGGATTTATTTAATTAGAAGACACTTGACATGTAAATATCAAACAGGTCGCTGTGTGGTAAATAGTTGTATTGTAAGGAGATTAGAGCGAAAAAATGTGTAGGATACTTATTACGACTGTTAAAACACCAAAGTTGGTTATATTCCCGCACCAGACTCCCCAAATTACTAATTTACGATTCGTTCGCTTCAGTTATAGTACGAAAAGCCCAGTTGTAATTCAGGTATCACCGGAAATCGATTGCGCAATATCGCGCGGGGATGTGTAGGATAATTACGAATGTTTTTTAAAACACCAAATAGGTTTAGTCCCTGCACCAGACTCCCCAAAATACTAAAGTTACGTCGTCCTTCAGTCAGTACTGAAAAAGCCAGTGTAATTCCAGGGTAATCCCCGGAAATACGATTGCGCAATACCGCGCGATATAATAAATCGTCAGATGATTCAATAAAAAACGCCCGTCCGCCGCCGCCCGCCGATCGCGTGCAAGGAGGAAACGGGTCTTGTTAACTTATTGAAACCGATCTAAAACGCCCGCCCGCCCGCCGCGTGCATGGAAAGCCTTTACACGTAAAATTAATATAAACCTACACAAACGGCATCCGTCAACTGGCCTAAATGGCGCCCCATACCCCATCCGTATTCTGACGTGCGGAAAAATCGGCTCTCTGCCGATTGCCAAAAAAAACACGGATAGCCAAGAAAAGGGCAACAGGCCCGCGCAACGGATGTATGGATGGTAGCTACTGTTAATCCTATGTACTCGATTTTTTCCACTCACGCGCAACGGACGCGCAACGGATGTAGGGATGGCCACCTTGAGGGGACCCTAAGTAGGAAATTGTAAGAGGCTCCAGTTTGGGTGGTGTGAAGGGACACCAACAAACCTTGCCTACTCTTTTCAAGAGTGCCCTTAGTAAACGCGGCAGGGTGAGAATTCCTTCTCCTGGGATCGCCATTTAACGTCTCCATTCCATCAGACGAGGTGTGCGCTTTACTTGTTGCCGTTAAGCTCTTCCCAACAGAGGAAGAAGGGGGGGAAAGTTGGTTGTGATGACCACCAGGGTTTTGAACCAGGGACCACGGGAACGCATATGTGACAAGGCAAGGTATAAAACGCCACAGACCACTTGCTGATGAAGAGAAAACCGGTATTCACGGAGGTCGTCCACAACCACCCCCTTGATCCGCACCACTAAGAATTTAAAGACGGTATTAACAACGGGGGATGACCAAATGGTTATAAATGTTGTGAAATCCTCTGGTACTCAAACCCATACCCATCTCAATATGGAAGGTCAAGAGAGGTCAAAGTTTAAAAAGATCAAACAAGGTGGTAGCCTCGACGCTTGACACCATTGCCACTAAAGATGGGTACCAAAGCAAGAGAGCCAGGATACAGAAATATTGAAGGCTACTAAGTCAAAGGGTTCTTGCACCGCATGCAGGGTTGCCTTATTCGTGATTTAGACTGTTTCTGGTGAGGGATTTACTGGATTCCTAACCATCTTGATCGAAAGAGAGTGATCGCTAGAAGTGGGGAAATACAGGAAAAACCTAGAAGCATCACAGGAAGTGGGTACAGTTCACACCCATCTGCACTAACCATGACCTATCACCACCCCTACATTAATTTGGATGGAATGTTGACCATGTCTACCCCAGTTTCATTCCAAATTCGACAAATTCCAACAACTTTGATAAATTAAGCCAAATTAGAACCAATTGAATGACCCAACGTACATTTCAAATTACTCAGCCTAAGCTCTCAGAACTGATGCAAGCGCACCTCACCAGGTTTCTGGAAATCCAGAAAATTCTAAAATCTGCATAAGTCATACAAATTTAACAAGAAAGACCTGAATGACTCCGAATTTAGTTCAAATTTCTAGGACTAAAGAAAGACCAATACCCACCTGGTACATGAAAATCTAGTAAAACTTGGACTTTTTGCATGATTATGCGTGATACTAATTAGACTACTTACCTCATTAGCATAAGTCGCTATAGGGGTCCATTCAATCTGGTGAACAAGCTCAAAACCGCAAAACAATGGAATAGACAAGGATAATTTACCAACTTATCAGTGACTTTCATGCCCAAAAATTATTCAGAATCATATACACCCAACCCGTACAAAACTGTTTGGAAGTGGGTCCTCTGAGTTCAGGAAAAACATCGCATACAAGGACCTGTTATGTCATAGAGGAGACAAACAATAGCAGACAGAATAAATATCATTGATATTGATAAAGTTTATTTCTCAAGTAATTGCATTCTCTTCTCTTATTTACCACTTTACAATTTTTTACATTTGAGCCTGAGGAAGTCACACTAAAATCATTGAGTGATTAGTGCTTACGAAAGCTTAACTAAAACAATATATGAAAACAGACTAGGCAAATCCACGAAAGACTATATATACTACCTAAGAAAAAGCTCGACATGGAAGGTTCAGTGAATGTGAATACCAATCTTTGAAAAGTGCAAAACGATACCATTGATTGTGTGAAATGATATCAACCACGGGGTCTTCAAGGTTTTTGGAAAGAGTAAAGAGGGGATGAAGTGAGTCACGGTGTACAATCACATGGAGGTTTAACCCTAAGATGAAAAACATTTCGCAAATTATAATGTTTTCAAACCAATAAATATATATTGTTAATAATCATACTTATGAATACAAGGTGGTATACGTGATATGTTATGTTGGCTAAATATCACCAGTTATAGTCAAAGTGACGAAAAAATTCGCTAATGAAATCAAGGGGATAGGCACTACATCAGGACAGAACTTTCTCGAACATCCTTGATAGGTTTATTTATCCATAAAAAGCATAGTCCAACACATACAGTCAAGGGGAGAAAGAGAAACGACTTATTTAAGATTTAGGTCAAGGTTACAATGATATGAAAGCTATCTGTCAGAGTCAACAATATAGGTAGTTTCGTATTGGTAAATCATGTGTATGAATGATATGGAAAATTTAGACAACAGTTCCTTTTTGTTGAGGAAGGGGAGTGCCTCCATGCATAATAACTAGTCAATTGTAACAAACAACTTTGCATACCTGTGATGCCCCAGCTTGACCCGCATGATTGGGAGAACTAGAGTATAAATACAACAGGGACTGTGATCGATCCCATACAAGTAACTGTAATCGATACATTTTGTTCAAGTACTATATTGCCTCCTGTCCACACACAAGGCGAAAAGCAGGGAGTTAATAATATTAACTGGGAGAGACATTGGTAGGCAAATGTTGCAAAACTATTCAAAGAGAACAAAAATGTCCCTGTTGCACAGACCGAAGGGCAAGCAATTGCATTCCTATTGGTCACATTGTACCAGCAACACACAGTTTAGGTCACTCTATAAATGCAGGGAAGCCGCAGGAAAATTTTAGGTGGACCGACAGGGATGCTGAAAAGCACAGTATGTGTTAGTAATGAATGATAACATACAAGGAGTGCATCGCTTCCAACACAGTGGGGGGGGGTCATTACGATGGCTAGGCCAAAAGTGATTCTACATGCATGCACATAGCATAGCGAAGTTGCAAAAAGGGGATTCTTTTTCATCCCGTGACTAAGACCAGAGTCAATTCCTTACAGGAGCTCTACGTTGGAATACAGAGCTAGGGAGACACAAACTCATGGTGATATGAGGTTGCAGTAGAAAAGGGTTTCATCAGGTGTACAGCGTAAAATTGATTAAATTGAGGCCCAATTATAATTTCGAAAACCACTCAATGAAAAGCAACAAGACATATTAGTTTACTAAAGAGGAAGCCAGGAGCTATTTTCAACTAAGGCAAACCAGACTGCTACAATGCATAGATTTGAAGGTTAAATACAAAATTCTATTCCTGGAACTCCCATGATTTTTTACATATATCGTGAGAAAGATTGCATTATACTATTAGGAGGATACTGGGAGAAAAGAGATCCTAATCTGTTCTGTAAATCATAAAAAAAATCATATTTTTCTGTAAACTCACATAACTTGAAATTCAACTTTTCACTACTTGAGGATATGGAATAAGCTAATTGAAGCACATAAAACTAAACCAGAATGAAAAAAAAAAGAATTAAAAACACCTTCTTTTGCATTGATGTAAACATGAATGACCAGTATGGTATAACTTGGGTCAGTACATTCTTCAAATTACCTGACCCGAACAACTTCACGCACATTATCCCCTGTCAATACCGTATAGTGCTGACCCAAGTCACAGCAGAAAGTCTAAGATGTCATGGTCGGGAGTCAAATTTTTTCAACTCACATATCTCAAGTACAACTTGTCACGATATAAAATAAAATAAAATGTCATAGTGGAATAGGGCTAGGTACAACCATTAAACAAGGGGGAGGGCGCACCCAGTTGTCTCGCCTGTTGCGTGATCAGTTGATTTCTTTCTTTATCCACCACATTCATGCAAATAATTGCAAGGCATTCCATATGTTTCTTCCAAACCAATACATCTTAAATATTCACATTCAGTGCCATCATTTGGACTACACCCCTTGATCCTACCTACCTCCTGTACCCTCCCCTTATAAACCAATACTTACTGAGTTACGAGTTCCCATCAGATACTGTATTGTCCAAACAATGTAAACGGACCTAAATCTAATAAGTGTATCCCTATATATCATCCGAGAGTATGCCTGTATACACCTACTACTTCCATCAAACTCCTAGGGAGTCACACCCACCCCTCTACATCCCCTGTCTTAGAGTGGAAAAAGCCATCGAATTAGGCTTCCCTGGCAGGAGTCATGTAGGCCTACTGGCTAAGATAGACGATGTAAGTGAACAAGGGAGAACTACCTCCCTCCCCCATCTCCAACACCAGAGCTACTGCAGGTGACACCTGAGCACCATTCATTCTTGAATAGGTGCTGGAGAGTAGTAAACAAATGACTGAGAGGTTACACTTTATATGGTCAGGTTAGGGGGCCCCGAAGAGGTTATGACAGGCTGAAGGAACTAAAGGTAAAAAGGCAGGTTTTGACAATTGATGAATTCTGTCTGGCACAGATGGGAATACTAATTAGGATGAATGGAAATAATGCATGAGGGGTTGAAATGATTAAAAATTTTGTTAGTGGATAGCATGCTATAATAATAGTGATTCAGCATAATGCTGGACAGCTAGGGTGCCCCGAGACCCTAAACCATTCTTAAAATCGTAGCGTACAGTCTCTGGAACTTGTTGCAGTAAATGTTAGTATTTGACAGTTTCGGACATAAGTGACCTTGAATGGCCTTTGATGACATAATGAGTTTTTATGAAAAATGTTACCCTTGATCATATGCAGCATGTCCAAATTTAGTATATAACACACAGTTCACTAAAATATTGCAGAAAATGTAATATTTGGCAGTTTCTGACTCGAATGACTTTGTGACATGACGGTTTTATGAAAAAAGCTGCCTCAATGTGATGAACCAAGCCCAACAAGCATTATGTAAGCAGTACACACACCCTATGCTATCGCCCGAAAAAGGTATAAAATCAAATTAGCCCTTGTACTTTAAGACCAGGTGTCAGATTGAACGGAGTGGTTTCGTCTGTAGAAGATATAGAACTATCACATATCCAAACATCGACAGTTTTTATTTCCTTGGCCTGTAACTCCTAAAATAATCACATTTCTTAAAACTTGACCTTTGCCTTTTGACTTGTTTATAGATGTTGTTTGATTACTGAAACCCAAAAATTACATGACAAAATCTCTACGAGCACCCTAGCTGCATTCATTCCAATTGTACTGGCCATTAACAAAATTCAAAACAATTGTGTAATTTATGCAAATTATTCAATTAAATGACCTTAAGTGACCTTTCACTGTTGTTAAATTATCGGGATTGAAGGTGTTCCCATCTCCACCAATTTTAATGAGGATTCAACCAACTTTAAAATATGCATAAATATGCAAATGGACTAGGTAAATGCGGATTAGTAACATGAAATGACCTTCGGTGCCCCTCACCCTCTGTTAAAATTTAATGGGACTATAGATACACCATCTCCACGAGTTCGTTGAATCCAACAACCTTCGAAATATTGCAGAAATTATTGCAAAATTAGATACTAATTAGGCTACATAATGCCAGGAGATCTAATGAATGTGTACTCTTCATTAGTTGTTATATACTCCGAACGGCATCACAATGCATCTGAACCGATCAGAGATATCTGTACCACCAGCTCCCGGGCCAATTTTAATTAAATATGCCAAATTTATGCAAATCAGTATGGTCTTTCGGGACGAAAAGTGGATTCACATCTGCAACTCTTCACCCACGCACGTCCACAAAAAGGTCCCAGCAGATGGCTTTCACGGTTCAGGAGATAACGAACCGCACTCACGGACGGACAGACAGACAGACAGACAGCAGACAGACAAAGACAGACAGACAACAAAAGTGACCACTAAAGGTTTCTCTTGAACAAGTTCAGGCGAGACAAAAATGATAGAACCTAAAACTACGAATAACACTGGATGGAATAATAGTGCATAATTAAATCAGGAGCACAAACAGATCGAGTCCGATGCGCAAGAGCGAAATATACAAGAAAAATTCATCATTCAGAGTATGAATGAAAGTTACGAAAACGACTCAAACTCAATCTGCAATAGATCCACATAAATAATGAATCAGCTAATTCTATTAATCCAAGCACATGATATCATAAGCCAATATATACAGAATGATTTTATACAATCAGCTTAGTTGACACATAGGAATTAAAAAACAAACAACCAATACAGTTTTAATATTTCCTCATTGTGGTCATGGACATTTCGGGAGCACAAAAAACAATATTATAATATTGGAAAATATGTATGAAAAGCTGTTTGGGCAAACATTCCAGAAATTCCATTTCTCTTGCCTGTATAGCGCCCTCAAATTTTTGTGTACGAAACCCCCTCACAATCTGTTGATTGTATTCAACCTGTTTATGTAGTCAGTTATTTTCTCTTATTTGTCCCTCTCCATTTAGATGATATACCATTAAAATGGCTCACGAAAATTCAGTCCTATAGAATTCACTAAAACACTGGTTTGGATCGGTGAATTTATGACTAACTAGGAACAATTTTTTGGTTGCGGAATTTAGAGACGAAAACTTACAACTAGACAACTAGCCTGGCAAAAAGAGTAGGCAATGGGGTGGCCAAGCCCG